>CM064918.1:0-247050 GCA_032727855.1 Quercus ilex subsp. ballota
AACCCTAAACCCTAAACCCTAAACCCCCCCTAAACCCTAAACCCAAAACCCTAAACCCTAAACCCAACCCCCCTAAACCCTAAACCCTAAACCCTAAACCCTAAACCCTAAACCCTAAACCCTAAACCCTAAACCCTAAACCCTAAACCCTAAACCCTAAACCCTAAACCCTAAACCCTAAACCCTAAACCCTAAACCCTAAACCCTAAACCCTAAACCCTAAACCCTAAACCCTAAACCCTAAACCCTAACCCTAAACCCTAAACCCTAAACCCTAAACCCTAAACCCTAAACCCTAAACCCTAAACCCTAAACCCTAAACCCTAAACCCTAAACCCTAAACCCTAAACCCTAAACCCTAAAACCCTAAACCCTAAACCCTAAACCCTAAACCCTAAACCCTAAACCCTAAAACCCTAAACCCTAAACCCTAAACCCTAAACCCTAAACCCTAAACCCTAAAACCCTAAACCCTAAACCCTAAACCCTAAACCCTAAACCCTAAACCCTAAACCCTAAACCCTAAACCCTAAACCCTAAACCCTAAACCCTAAACCCTAAACCCTAAACCCTAAACCCTAAACCCTAAACCCTAAACCCTAAACCCTAAACCCTAAACCCTAAACCCTAAACCCTAAACCCTAAACCCTAAAACCCTAAACCCTAAACCCTAAACCCTAAAACCCTAAACCCTAAACCCTAAACCCTAAACCCTAAACCCTAAACCCTAAACCCTAAACCCTAAACCCTAAACCCTAAACCCTAAACCCTAAACCCTAAACCCTAAACCCTAAACCCTAAACCCTAAACCCTAAACCCTAAACCCTAAACCCTAAACCCTAAACCCTAAACCCTAAACCCTAAACCCTAAACCCTAAACCCTAAACCCTAAACCCTAAACCCTAAACCCTAAACCCTAAACCCTAAACCCTAAACCCTAAACCCTAAACCCTAAACCCTAAACCCTAAACCCTAAACCCTAAACCCTAAACCCTAAACCCTAAAACCCTAAAAACCCTAAACCCTAAACCCTAAACCCTAAACCCTAAACCCTAAACCCTAAACCCTAAAACCCTAAACCCTAAACCCTAAACCCTAAACCCTAAACCCTAAACCCTAAACCCTAAACCCTAAAAAACCCTAAACCCTAAACCCTAAACCCTAAACCCTAAACCCTAAACCCTAAACCCTAAACCCTAAACCCTAAAACCCTAAACCCTAAAAACCCTAAAAACCCTAAACCCTAAAACCCTAAACCCTAAACCCTAAACCCTAAACCCTAAACCCTAAACCCTAAACCCTAAACCCTAAACCCTAAACCCTAAACCCTAAACCCTAAAACCCTAAACCCTAAAACCCTAAACCCTAAACCCTAAACCCTAAAACCCTAAACCCTAAACCCTAAACCCTAAACCCTAAACCCTAAACCCTAAACCCTAAACCCTAAACCCTAAACCCTAAACCCTAAACCCTAAACCCTAAACCCTAAACCCTAAACCCTAAAACCCTAAACCCTAAACCCTAAACCCTAAACCCTAAACCCTAAACCCTAAACCCTAAACCCTAAACCCTAAACCCTAAACCCTAAACCCTAAACCCTAAACCCTAAAACCCTAAACCCTAAACCCTAAACCCTAAACCCTAAACCCTAAACCCAAAACCCTAAACCCTAAAACCCTAAACCCTAAACCCTAAAACCCTAAACCCTAAACCCTAAAACCCTAAACCCTAAACCCTAAACCCTAAACCCTAAACCCTAAACCCTAAAACCCTAAACCCTAAACCCTAAAACCCTAAACCCTAAACCCTAAACCCTAAACCCTAAACCCTAAAACCCTAAACCCTAAACCCTAAACCCTAAACCCTAAACCCTAAACCCTAAACCCTAAACCCTTAAACCCTAAACCCTAAACCCTAAACCCTAAACCCTAAAACCCAAAAACCCTAAACCCTAAACCCTAAAAACCCTAAACCCTAAACCCTAAACCCTAAACATTAAAAACCCTAAACCCTAAACCCTAAACCCTAAACCCTAAACCCGAAATGTAGAAAGCTTGAAGAGAGAATTTTGTGAGAGAAACCCTAGAGAAAAACAAGATTGCATTATCCTCAATCTTCACTAAGAGACTCTTCAAATTCCTCTACTCTCTTCTTCTCCATTGATACATCCTTGAGAGGTTTTTGACCAAATCATTTTCTCATCACAGTCATGTCTGTGAGAAGGCTTTTTGGTGCTAAGGGAAGCAGTTTGGAAGGAAACAATGGTTATTGATTGATGCTATGGGTTATAGTGGAATCCGGTAAGCTAGAAAAGGAAAAGGTTCGGCACAATCTCCTTGGAGCAAGAAGCTTAGAGGGCTTAGGTACCTGGGTAGATTAGGCTTGGAGGGTTTATTACTGTTCATGTATCCCAACTACATTTTCTAGTGGATTATTAACCCCTTGAAGGGCGGCGGAGAGATTTTACGCTGAGACCTTCGGTTTCCTCTTCGATAACACATCGCGTGTTGTCCTTGTGTTTGCATCTCTCTTCCTTTATCTTTGCCTTTTATTTTCTGCTGCGGATGTGATTATAATTGGCTTAGATTGTTTATCAATTTTGTGTTTGGCTTATGTTCATGTTTCGCACATTAATTGTTTGATAATAAGCTTGAATTGATAATTTGTAATTTGGGGTCTAAACGTTCAAGGGTGTTTTATACACATATTGAACATTCAGAACTACTTCAAAATTTCTGTTCAAATTCAAGTCCATAATGTCTACTTTCTAAAATATTCAGCCCGCCTCTAAAATTTCCTTACGGTTCAATGGTTATTGTTGAGACTATGACCAAAAGTCACTTTTTGGCACATTTTCAAGGCAATTAAGCCTCGTGAATAACTAGCCACCAAAGTATTATTTTTTTCCAAAACTTGATTTTGTTTGAATTGTTCTCAACGTATATGTCTAATATTTTAGTATGAAATTCGTTAAAAAAACTTTAGACATCCACTTTTACGCCCTTCTACCAGCACATAGTTGGACTCCATATATTGGGTAAAACTCGATAGACCATAATACAACGACAATAACTCTCTTGATTTTTGTCGAACAAATTCAAAATTTTTGTTCAAATTCAAGTCCATAATGTCTACTTTCTAAAACATTCAGCCCGCCTCTAAAATTTCCTTACGGTTCAATGGTTATTGTCAAAACTATGACCAAAGGTCATTTTCGGCACAATTTCAAGGCAATTAAGTCTCGTGAATAATTAGCCACAGAAGTTTTTTTTTTTTTTCCAAAACTCGATTTTGTTTTATTGTTCTCACGGTATATGTCTAATACTTTGGAATGAAATCCATTAAAAAAAACCTTAGATATCCATTTTTATGCCCTTCCATCAGCACATAGTTGGACTCCAAATTTTAGGTAAAACTCGATGGACCATATTCAAACGAAAATAACTCTCTTGATTTTTGTCAAAAAAATACAACATTTCTAGTCAAATTCAAGCCCATAATGTCAACTTTCTAAAATATGCAGCCTGCATCTAAAAATTCCTTACGGTTCAATGGTTATTGTCGAAATTATGACCGAAGGTCCTCTTTCGACCAATTTTCAAGGCGATTAAGTCTCGTGAATAATTAGCCGCCAAAGTATTTTTTTTTCCCAAAATTTGATTTTGTGTGGATTTTCTCAGGGTATATGTCTATTATTTTAGAACCAAATCTGTGAAAAAAACACTAGCCATCCATTTTTACGCACTTCTATCCGCACATAGTTGGACTCCGAATTTCAAGTAAAACTCGAGGGACCATATTCAAACGACAATGACTCTCTTGATTTTTGTTGAAAAAATTCAAAATATTTTTACAAATTCAAGCTCAAAGTGTCTACTTTCTAAAACATTCAGCCCGTATCTAAAAATTATGTACAGTTCAACTGTCATTGTCCAAATTATGACCAAAGGTCACATTTCGGCAAATTTTCAAGGAGTTTAAGTCTCATGGATAACTAGCCACCAAATTATTTTTCTTCCCAAAACTTGATTTTGTGTAGATTTTTCTCAAGGTACATGTCTATTATTTTTTAACCAAATCCGTGAAAAAAACCCTAGACATTCATTTTTATGCCTTTCCATCCGCACATAGTTGGAAACCAAATTTCAGGTAAAACTCGATGGACCATATTCAAACGACAATAACTCTCTTCATTTTTCTCGAAAAAATTCAAAATTTTTGTACCAATTCAGGCTCGAAATGACTACTTTCTAAAACATTCAGCCCACATCTAGAAATTCCTTGCGGCTCAATGGTTATTGTTGAAATTCTAACGAAAAGTCACTTTTCAGCACATTTTCAAGGCGATTAAATCTCGTGAATAATTTGCCACAAAAGTTTTTTTTTTTCCAAACCTTGATTTTGCGTGGATTATTTTCAAGGTATATGTCAAATATTTTGGAACCAAATCCGTAAAAAAGAACCTTAGACATCCATTTTTAACCCTTTCTGTCCGCACATAGTTGCACTCCAAATTTCAGGTGAAAATCGATGGACCATAATACAACGACAATAACTCTCTTGATTTTTGTCGAACTAATTCAAAATTTGTGTTCAAATTCAAGTCATAATGTCTACTTTCTAAAACATTCGGCCCGCCTCTAAAATTTCCTTGCAGTTCAATGGTTATTGTCGAGACTATGACCAAAGGTCACTTTTCGGCACATTTTCAAGGTGATTAAGTCTCGTGAATAACTAGCCACCAAAGTATTATTTTTTTCCAAAACTTGATTTTGTTTGGATTGTTCTCAAGGTATATGTCTAATATTTTAGAATGAAATTCGTTAAAAAAAACCTTAGACATCCACTTTTACGCCCTTCTACCAGCACATAGTTGGACTCCATTTATTGGGTAAAACTCGATGGACCATAATACAACAACAATAACTCTATTGATTTTTGTCGAACAAATTCAAAATTTGTGTTCAAATTCTAGTTCATAATGTCTACTTTCTAAAACATTTAGCCCGCCTCTAAAAATTCCTAACGGCTCAATGGTTATTGTCAAAATTATGACCAAAGGTCACTTTTCGGCACAATTTCAAGGCAATTAATTCTCGTGAATAACTAGCCACATAAGTATGTTTTTTTCCAAAACTTGATTTTGTTTGGATTATTCTCACGGTATATGTCTAATAATTTGGAATGAAATCCATTAAAAAAAAACCTTAGATATCCATTTTTATGCCCTCCTATCAGCATATAGTTGGACTCCAAATTTTGGGTAAAACTCGATGGACTATATTTAAATGAAAATAACTCTCTTCATTTTTGTCAAAAAAATTCAACATTTCTGGTCAAATTCAAGCCCATAATGTCTACTTTCTAAAACATTCAGCCTGCCTCTAAAATTTCCTTACGGTTCAATGGTTATTGTCGATGGGAAATTAAGACCTCGGTTGATAGAATTAACAAGTTTTTAACCCAAGTTGTTAATTAGATTTATTATGAATAAAACTTGTTAAAACAAACAAATATCAATATCATGTCAAAATCATGTAGCGAAAAAATAAATAAGACAAGATATGATGACCCAGGAAAACCAATGAAACCAACCAGTTTCACAGTAAAAAACCTGGGGGGAAACCTTCCCGAAAAGCAATCCACTATAGTAAAGAGAAGTTTCAGATCTAGTACAAAACCTTTGTCCCTAGACTCTACAATCCCCGTAGATGAACTCACAGCAGAAACCTTCTACCGCTTCAGAACCTCTGAATTCTTCAATATATGAACGCCACCCTTTTTGTTGCACGGATCTCAATACGTGACTAACTCCTTTGCACGAATCCTAGTACATGACTCACTCACTAACTTAAGGAAGAAGAATATTGGCTGCAAAGTTCTTCACTTCATCAACAATGAAGATCAAGAAGCACTTGGTTACAAAACCCTAGGATGAAAAGACGTAGTAACTTATTTCAGAGAGAATAAGGCATCGGTCACCTTTTGCATATGTTCTCCTTGTATTCTCTTATGTGACGGCCTCTAAAATAAGCCTTATATAGGTCTAGGGTTGTGAGAAAAGAAACCCTACACAAATACAAAAGCCTGGCCCAAAAATCAGACCTGAAAATCTAAATTCCCGTTACCTCGATAGATACCTCGATCAATCGGGAGGTGTCGAGCTTTAAACCTCGATAGATAGCTAGGTGTCGAGAAGCTATCGAGAAGGTATCGAGGGGACAGGAGCTTTCTCGATCGATCGACCAGCTGTCGAGAAGGTGTTGAGATTGCGATAAGAAAACACCTTAAGATCTCGATAGATAGCCAGCTGTCAAGAGGTGTCGAGCTATCTGTCCGCAGGTGTCGAGCTATCTGTCCAGCTTTATTGAACACCTTTTCTTCATTTGTTTCTTGGTCCAATCTTCATGGCTTTAATACTAGACTTGAACAACATGTTCCTTGAAGTATTAAACACATCCTAGATCTACCCAATTACAAGTAAAGTGCGTTTTGTCAAAAGATTAGCCAACTACATAAAATATTGTCCTTAACAATCTCCCCCTTTAGCAATCAGTGACAAAACCACAATAAACAAATGCGCATATGAGAGAAGTCATAAATCACTCAAGACATATGAGAGAAGTCACAAACTCTTGAAAAACTTTGCAAGAAGAGAGTTCATAACATGGAAAACTTTGATAACCTGTATTTCTGAAACACTTTAAACAAAACTCATCAAGGCATCTTATGTGAAACAGAAATAATAGATTGCATACAAGTATAAGAAACATGTGTACAAAGATAGAAAAGAAACAACACATGTAAAGATAGGTGAAGAAGACATACATCAACATATCATATAACAAAGATAAGCAAAATGTATGTAAACATGGTCACAAAACCCAAGGTACAAGAAGAAGGAAGTAAGCACTCCCCCTAACAAGATGAAACACATCTCCCCCTTACAAAAGAATGTATTTCTCCTCCCAACTTGTAGAATCTTAAACAGAAACCACAAAGTCTCCACAATTTCTCCCCCCCTTTTTGTCATGATTGACAAAGGGTACAAGAAGCTAGAAAGCTTCACCCGAGAAACATAAAGATGATCAAGGATGATCAAGGGGGCACAAAGAAATCCATATAAATGCATGATTGTAATGAAACAAGATGCTATGGATGACAAGATAATAGAAGGATGCAAAACATGTGAAAAAAACACATCTCTCAACGAGAAAAATGTTAAGCACATAGATCCCAAAACGCACACACACATTAAACAAGTCTAACCAATTTTATATTTCAAAAACAAGTTAAGACAATTTAGTAAGCATACATTAGCACATGTAAACCTAGTGATGGCCAAATCACATTGTACCTGAACATGTATCAAGAGTAGCAAAGAATATTGCGTGTTGTGTGTGAAAAAATATCGCAAGATTGCATATGTGTATACATGTTATGACGATCTGAGATATGAGAAAATAACTTTAACTCACACACAATCATAACTGTTTGATGGGGACTATCACCTTCAAGGTACATCCTATAACTCCTACATCTCCAAAAAAACACGCTTGCAATCATATTTAAAGCATTTTAATCTTTTTCCTATATATTTTCTTTACATATTTTCTTTTAAGCATATCATGCATGGGCATATATAAGAGAGAAAAGAAATATCCAACATGTTAAGCATAGACATTGCACTTTTGCTATGCCGAAGCATACAGATGTCTTTGACACTGCATTTTTGCTATGTCAAAGCATACATGTGTCATAATATGATTGGCGGACAACAATGGTGAGATGGTTATTTATGTCTTTCTCTTAGGATTTTCTAGTCCTACCCGTCAGAAAGAGTGATATGAGTGTTAAGTTCAAGAGATGACTTAATCTTACTCATCACAAACAAGAGCCACAAAGCTCACTTGCTTAGTTGTGCATAGAGATGCTGATCTAAGTTACAAAAGATAAAAAGTTTAGAAAACTTTGTTTCAATGGCCATCCAAGGTACACAAGTACCAATGTACACAAAACACACACTGTTTTTGTATTTTTCTGATTTTTCCTTTTTATTTTTATTTTGAAAACAAAACAAAATAAAAACTAAACAACCAAACAAAAATAGATAAACAACATGAATGCATGAAAGAAAAATACATATGCATGAAAACATGATAGAATTATGCAGATGCATGAAAGCATGATTCCAAAAGTAGATAAGAAATCAAACAAAGAGAGTCTTACTTTAGATAGAAAGAATCAAAGAAGAGGACAAACAGAAAAGACAATTAAGTCTTAGGCTCCTTTCTCACCCACACAGCACGAGTCTTTGGCCGTGAAGATGAAAAGGCACGCATCTTAGTAAGTCTACTAAAGGACATAGAAGAATTAGAATTCTCCTGAAATTGAGTTAAAAAGCTCAAAACTTTTAATAACTCTCTAAACAAAGGTGTAGGTGCTTGAGAGGAAACCTATGACCGTTTAGACAATTGCTTATGAGGATACAACTTAAAGCAATTAGGACGAATGTGTCCAGCAACACCACAATGATGACAAACATGAGGTCTAACAAAGGATTTAGAATTAGCCAGATCAGTTTTGGATTTCATACCTTTATACCTTTCTCGGATTGTAGCACAAAGACAGTCTTTGATCTAGAAGCCGTGGAAGAGGAGGGGCTGGAGGAAACAGCATAGCCTAAGCCAATCTTATCAGAACTAGGCTTTTGAGCACTCAAGACCTCATCAAGTTTTGCACTAGACATCTTCTCTATTTGAGTTCTAGCTTGACTAAGCTCAACTTCAAGATTCTTGACCTTCTCTTATAATGAGGCGTTCTCCACAACAAGAGTCTCAACTAATCTTGTAGTCTCATCTAGCTTAACTAACAAATCAGCTTTTTCAATTTTTACCTCATTAAGCTCTTTTCTACAAAAATGTGAAGTCTTTTCAGATTTTATGAATTCAATGCATAGCTTATCATAGGCTTCCTGAAGGGTCATCTTCTTAGGTACTTCATCATCAGAAGAATCCTCACTATCACTAGCACTCTCCACAATCACTTTATCGGTTGTGGCAGCAAAGGCCATAACGTGACGACATTCATTCATAAACTCATCAGAAGAGTCATCCTCAGTATCACTCCAGGTAGCAACCAACCCTTTATTTTTTGACTCCTTAGTCTTTTTCTTCATAAGGTAGTTTGGACACTTTATCCTCATATGACCAAAACCTTTGCACTCATGGCATTGGATGAGGGGTATTTCATTCTTGCCCTTCCTAGAGGATTTAGATTTCCTAGGAGGTTTGCCCTTATCCTTTTTCCTAAATTGAAGAAGCTTGATAATCTCATCAGTTATGAAGGTCAGATCCTCATCCTCATCTTCATCTTTATCTTCACTTTCATCTTCATCTTCAGAGTCCTCAATCTCTTCCTCTATACCCTTAAGAGCCAAGTTTCTACTCTTTCCACCTTTTCCCATTGAGCCTAATCCCATCTCATAGATTTAAAGGTTCCCTAAAAGCTCAGTCAAAGGAATTTGATCAATGTCCTTGACTTCTTCAATGGCAGTGATCTTGGCATGGAATCTTTCAAGTAAGGACCTAAGGATTTTTCTAACAATTTTGGATTCTGCAATACATTCTCCAAGGTTGAAAGCAGAATTCACAATATCCTTGAGTTTGGCATAGAACTCATCAAAGGTCTCATCCTCCTCCATCCTTATTTCTTCAAAACTACTAGTGAGTTGTTGAAACTTCACAGTCTTTACTGCCTTGGTACCTTCATAGGTGGTTTCAAGAATGGTCCATGCTTCCTTGGCAACTTCAGTGGATGAAAGTTTCTCGAATTCTTCATTGGTCACCCCATAAAACAAAGCATTCAAGGCCCTACTATTGAAATTTTCATCTACAATTGTTGCATCATCCCAATCCACAGGTGCTTCATTCGGCTTAATCCAGCCAACTTCAATAGCTTGCCATACCTATTCACCTAGAGCCTGCAAAAAACTTTCATACGAACTTTCCAGTACGCATAATTAGTTCCATCAAATAAAAGAGGTATAAATAAAGATTGTCCTCTATCCATGACAACAGGGGTCAATGGATCACACTCAGGAAATTAATCCAATCAGAGTGAACCCGCTTTGATACCACTTGTTGGGAAATTTAGACCCCAGTTGATAGAATTAACAAGTTTTAAACCCAAGTTGTTAATTAGATTTATTATGAATAAAACTTGTTAAAACAAACAAACATCAATATCATGTCAAAATCATGCAGTGGAAAAATAAATAAGACAAGATATGATCACCCAGGAAAACCAATGAAACCAACCAGTTTCACAGTAAAAAACCTGGGGGGAAACCTTCCCGAAAAGCAATCCACTATAGTAAAGAGAAGTTTCAGATCTAGTACAAAACCTTTGTCCCTAGACTCTACAATCCCCGTAGATGAACTCATAGCAAAAATCTTCTACCGCTTCAGAACCTCAGAACTCTTCAATATATGAACGCCACCCTTTTTGTTGCACGGATCCCAGTATGTGACTAACTTATTTGCACGAATCCTAGTACGTGACTCACTCACCAACTTAAGGAAGAAGAATGTTGGCTGCAAAGTTCTTCACTTCATCAACAATGAAGATCAAGAAGCACTTCGTTACAAAACCCTAGGGCGCAAAGACGCAGTAACTTCTTTCAGAGAGAATAAGGTATCGATCACCTTTTGCATATGTTCTCCTTGTATTCTGTTATGTGACGGCCTCTAAAATAAGCCTTATATAGGTCTAGGGTTGTAAGAAAAGAAACCCTACACAAATACAAAAGCTTGGCCCAAAAATTAGATCTGAAAATCTGAATTCCCGTTACCTCGATAGATATCTCGATCGATCGGGAGGTGTCGAACTTTAAACCTAGATAGATAGCTAGGTGTCGAGAAGCTATCGAGAAGGTGTCGAGGGAACAGGAGCTTTCTCGATCGATCCACCAACTGTCGAGAATGTGTCGAGATTGCGATAAGAAACCGACTTAAGATCTCGATAGATAGCCAGTTGTCGAGAGGTGTCGAGAAGCTGTCAAGCTATCAGTCCGCAGGTGTCGAGCTATCTGTCCAGCTTATTGAACACCTTTTCTTCACTTGTTTCTTGGTCCAATCTTCATGACTTTAATACTAGACTTGAACAACATGTTCCTTGAAGTATTAAACACATCCTAGATCTACCCAATTACAAGTAAGGTGCGTTTTGTCAAAGGATTAGCCAACTACATAAAATATTGTCCTTAACAGTCGAGACTATGACCAAAAGTCACTTTTCGGCACATTTTCAAGGCGATTAAGTCTCATGAATAACTAGCCACCAAAGTTTTTTTTTTTTTTTTCCAAAACTTGATTTTGTTTGGATTGTTCTCAAGATATATGTCTAATATTTTAGAATGAAATTCATTAAAAAAACCTTAGACATCCACTTTTACGCCCTTCTACCAGCACATAGTTGGACCCCATATATTGGGTAAAACTCGATGGACCATAATACAACAACAATAACTCTCTTGATTTTTGTCGAACAAATTCAAAATTTGTGTTCAAATTCAAGTCCATAATGTCTACTTTCTAAAATATTCAGCCCCCCTCTAAAAATTCCTAACGGTTCAATGGTTATTGTCAAAACTATGACCAAAGTTCACTTTTCGGCACAATTTCAAGGCAATTAAGTCTCATGAATAACTAGCCACATAAGTATTTTTTTTTTCCAAAACTTGATTTTGTTTGGATTGTTCTCACGGTATATGTCTAATACTTTGGAATGAAATCCATTAAAAAAAATCCTTAGATATCCATTTTTTTGCGCTCCTATCAGCACATAGTTGGACTCCAAATTTTGGGTAAAACTCGATGGACCATATTCAAACAAAAATAGCTCTCTTGATTTTTGTCAAAAAAATTCAACATTTCTGGTCAAATTCAAGCCCATTATGTCAACTTTCTAAAACATTCATCTCACATCTAAAAATTCCTTACGGTTCAATGGTTATTGTCGAAATTATGACCGAAGGTCCCCTTTCGACAAATTTTCAAGGCGATTAAGTCTCGTGAATAATTAGCTGCCAAAGTATTTTTTTCCCAAAATTTGATTTTGTGTGGATTTTCTCAAGGTATATGTCTATTATTTTTTAACCAAATTTGTGAAAAAAACACTAGACATCCATTTTTACGCACTTCTATCCGCACATAGTTGGACTCCGAATTTTGGGTAAAACTCGAGGGACCATTTTCAAGCGACAATGACTCTCTTGATTTTTGTCGAAAAAATTCAAAATATTTTTACAAATTCAAGTCCAAAGTGTCTACTTTCTAAAATATTCAGCCCGCATCTAAAAATTCCGTTCGGTTCAATTGTCATTGTCGAAATTACGACCAAATGTCACATTTTGGCACATTTTCAAGGAGGTTAAGTCTCGCGGATAACTAGCCACCAAATTAATTTTTTTCCCAAAACTTGATTTTGTGTGGATTTTTCTCAAGGTACATGTCTATTATTTTTGAACCAAATCCGTGAAAAACACCCAAGACATTCATTTTTATGCCCTTCCATCCGCACATAGTTGGACACCAAATTTCGGGTAAAACTCGATGGACCATATTCAAACGACAATAACTCTCTTGATTTTTCTCGAAGAAATTCAAAATTTTTGTACAAATTCAAGCCCAAAATGTCTACTTTCTAAAACATTCAGCCCATATCTAGAAATTCCTTCCAGCTCAATGGTTATTGTTGAAATTCTAACGAAAGGCCACTTTTCGGCACATTTTCAAGGCGATTAAGTCTCGTAAATAACTTGCCACCAAAGTTTTTTTTTTTTTTTTTTTCCAAACCTTGATTTTGTGTGGATTATTTTCAAGGTTTATGTCTAATATTTAGGAACCAAATTTGTGAGAAAAAACCTTTGACATCCACTTTTACCCCCTTCTGTCCGCACATAGTTGGACTCCAAATTTCAGGTGAAAATCGATGGGCCATAATACAACGATGATAACTCTCTTGATTTTTGTCGAAAAAATTCAAAATTTGTGTTCAAATTCAAGTCCATAATGTCTACTTTCTAAAACATTCAGCCCACCTCTAAAATTTCCTTATGGTTCAATGTTTATTGTCGAGAATATGACTAAAGGTCACTTTTCGGCACATTTTCAAGGCGATTAAGTCTCGTGAATAACTAGCCACCAAAGTATTTTTTTTTTTTCCAAAACTTGATTTTTTTTGGATTGTTCTCAAGGTATATGTCTAATATTTGTGAATAAAATTCGCTAAAAAAACCTTAGACATCCACTTTTACGCCCTTCTACCAGCACATAGTTGGACTCCATATCTTGGGTAAAACTCGATGGACCATAATACAACAATAACTCTCTTGATTTTTGTCGAACAAATTCAAAATTTGTGTTCAAATTCAAGTCCATAACGTCTACTTTCTAAAACATTCAACCCCCCTCTAAAAATTCCTAACGGTTCAATGGTTATTGTCAAAACTATGACCAAAGGTCACTTTTCGGAACAATTTCAAGGCAATTACGTTTTGTGAATAACTAGCCGCATAAGTATTTTTTTTTCCAAAACTTGATTTTGTTTGGATTGTTCTCACGGTATATGTCCAATACTTTGGAATGAAATCCATTAAAAAAAACCTTAGTTATCCATTTTTATGCCCTCCTATTAGCACATAGTTGGACTCCAAATTTTGGGCAAAACTCGATGGACAATATTCAAACAAAAATAACTCTCTTGATTTTTGTCAAAAAAATTCAACATTTCTGGTCAAATTCAAGCCCATAATGTTAACTTTCTAAAACATTCAGCTGCATCTAAAACTTCCTTACGATTCAATGGTTATTCTCGAAATTATGACCGAAGGTCCCCTTTCGACAAATTTTAAACGCGATTAAATCTCGTGAATAATTGGCCGCCAAAGTATTTTTTTCCCAAAATTTGATTTTGTGTGGATTTTCTCAAGGTATATGTCTATTATTTTTTAACCAAATCCGTGAAAAAAACACTAGACATCCATTTTTACGCACTTCTATCTGCACATAGTTGGACTCCGAATTTCAGGTAAAACTCGAGGGACCATTTTCAAGCAACAGTGACTCTCTTGATTTTTGTCGAAAAAATTCAAAATATTTTTACAAATTCAAGCCCAAAGTGTCTACTTTCTAAAATATTCAGCCCATATCTAAAAATTTTGTACGGTTCAATTGTCCCTGTCGAAATTATGACCAAAGGTCACATTTCGGCACATATTCAAGGAGGTTAAGTCTCACGGATAACTAGCCACCAAATTATATTTTTTCCCAAAACTTGATTTTGTGTGGATTTTTCTCAAGGTACATGTCTATTTTTTTTGAACCAAATTCGTGAAAAAAGCCCTAGACATTCGCTTTTATGCCGTTCCATCCGCACATAGTTGGACACCAAATTTCGGGTAAAACTCGATGGACCATATTCAAACAACAATAACTCTCTTGATTTTTCTTGAAAAAATTCAAAATTTTTGTACAAATTCAAGCCCAAAATGTCTACTTTCTAAAACATTCAGCCCATATCTAGAAATTCCTTCCGGCTCAATGGTTATTGTTGAAATTCTGACGAAAAGTCACTTTTCGGCACATTTTCAAGGCAATTAGGTCTTGTGAATAACTTGCCACCAAAGTATTTTTTTTTCCAAACCTTGATTTTGTGTGGATTATTTTCAAGGTATATGTCGAATATTTTGGAACCAAATCCGTGAAAAAAAACCTTTGACATCCATTTTTACCCCCTTCTGTCCGCACATAGTAGGACTCCAAATTTCGGGTGAAAATCGATGGACCATAATACAACGACGATAACTCTCTTGATATTTGTCGAAAAAATTCAAAATTTGTGCTCAAATTCAAGTCCATAATGTCCACTTTCTAAAACATTCAGCCCACCTCTAAAATTTCCTTACGGTTCAATGTTTATTGTCGAGAATATGACTAAAGGTCACTTTTCGGCACATTTTCAAGGCGATTAAGTCTCGTGAATAACTAGCCACCAAAGTATTTTTTTTTTCCCAAAACTTGATTTTTTTTGGATTGTTCTCAAGGTATATGTCTAATATTTGAGAATAAAATTCGCTAAAAAAACCTTAGACATCCACTTTTACACCCTTCTACCAGCATATAGTTGGACTCCATATATTGGGTAAAACTCGATGGACCATAATACTACAACAACAATAACTCTCTTGATTTTTGTCGAAAAAATTCAAAATTTGTGTTCAAATTCAAGTCCATAATGTCTACTTCCTAAAACATTCAGCCTGCCTCTAAAATTTCTTTACGCTTCAATGGTTATTGTCAAAACTATGACCAAAGGTCACTTTTCGACACAATTTCAAGGCAATTAAGTCTCGTGAATAATTAGCCACATAAAATTTTTTTTTTCCAAAACTTGATTTTGTTTGGATTGTTCTCATGGTATATGTCTAATATTTTGGAATGAAATCCGTTAAAAAAAACCCTTAGATATCTATTTTTACGCCTTCCTTTCAACACATAGTTGGACTCCAAATTTCGGTTAAGACTCGATGGACCATATTCAAAAGAAAATAACTCCCATGATTTTTGTTGAAAAAATTCAACATTTCTGTTCAAATTCAAGCCCATAATGTCAACTTTCTAAATCATTCAGCCCGCATCTAAAAATTTCTTACGGTTCAATGGTTATTGTCGAAATTATGACCAAAGGTCACTTTTCGACAAATTATCAAGGCGATTAAGTCTCGTGAATAATTAGCCGCCAAAGTATTTTTTTCCCAAAACTTGATTTTTTGGGGTATTTCTCAAGGTATATATCTATTATTTTTTAACCAAATCCATTAAAAAAAACTGATTGGTGTCTTGGTCTGATGATAAAGAGCCATCATCAGAAGCGGACGTCATAAGTTGAAACTCTCTCTCAAAAAATCCATGAAAAAAAACTAGACTTCCATTTTTACGCCCTTCTATCCACACATAGTTGGACTCCGAATTTCAGGTAAATCTCGAGGGACCATATTCAAACGACAATAACTCTCTTGATTTTTCTTGAAAAAATTCAAAATATTATTACAAATTCAAGCCCAAAGTGTCTACTTTCTAAAATATTCAGCCCGTATCTAAAATTTCCGCACGGTTCAATTGTCATTGTCGAAATTATGACCAAAGGTCACTTTTTGGCAAATTTTCAAGGCGATCAAGTTTCGTGAATAACTTTCCACCAAAGTATTATTTTTTTTCCGAAACCTGAATTTGTCTGGATTATTCTCAAGGTATATGTCTAATATTTTAGAACCAAATCCGTGAAAAAAAACCTTAGACATCTATTTTTACCCCCTTCTATCCACACAAAGCTGGACTCCAAATTTCATATGAAACTCGATGGACCATAATACAACGACAATAACTCACTTCATTTTTGTCGAACTAATTTAATATTTGCGTTCAAATTCAAGTCCATAATGTCTACCTTCTAAAACATTCATCCCACCTCTAAAAATTCCTTACGGTTCAATGGTTATTGTCAAAACTATGACCAAAGGTCACTTTTCGGCACAATTTCAGGCAATTAAGTCTCGTGAATAACTAGCCACATAAGTATTTTTTCTTTCCAAAACTAGATTTTGTTTGGATTATTCTCATGGTATATGTCTAATACTTTGGAATGAAATCCGTTAAAAAAAACCTTAGATATCCATTTTTAAGCCCTCCTATCAGCACATAGTTGGACTCCAAATTTCAGGTAAAACTCGATAGACCATATTGAAATGAAAATAACTCTCTTGATTTTTTTCAAAAAAATTCAACATTTCTAGTCAAATTCAAGCCCATAATGTCAACTTTCTAAAACATTCAGCCCGCAGCTAAAAATTCCTTACGGTTCAATGGTTATTGTCGAAATAATGACCAAAGGTCACTTTTCGACAAATTTTCAAGACGATTAAGTCTCGTGAATAATTAGCCGCCAAAGTTTTTTTTTTTTCCCAAAATTTGATTTTGTGTGGATTTTCTCAAGGTATATGTCTATTATTTTTTAACCAAATCCGTGTAAAAAACACTAGACATCCATTTTTATGCACTTCTATCTGCACATAGTTGGACTCCGAATTTCGAGTAATAATCGAGGGACCATATTCAAACGACAATGACTCTCTTGATTTTTGTTGAAAAAATTCAAAATATTTTTACAAATTCAAGCCCAAAGTGTCTGCTTTCTAAAATATTCAGCCCGTATCTAAAAATTCCGTACGGTTCAATTGTCATTGTCGAAATTATGACCAAAGGTCACTTTTTGGAACATTTTCAAGGCGATAAAGTTTCGTGAATAACTTGCCACCGAAGTTTTTTTTTTTTCCAAAACTTGATTTTGAGTGAATTATTCTCAAGGTATATATGTCTAAGATTTTAGAGCCAAATCTGTGAAAAAAACCTTCGACATCCGTTTTTACCCCTTCTATCTGCACATAGTTAGACTCCAAATTTCGTGTGAAACTCGATGGACCATTATACAACGACACTAACTCTCTTGTTTTTTGTCGAACTAATTCAAAATTTGTGTTCAAATTCAAGTCCATAATGTCTACTTTCTACAACATTCAGCCCGCGTGTAAAAATTCCTTACAGTTCAATGGTTATTGTCAAAACTATGACCAACTATCACTTTTCAGCACATTTTTCAGGCGATTAAGTCTCGTGAATAACTAGCCACCAAAGTATTTTTTTTCCAAAACATGATTTTGTGTGGACTATTCTAAAGGTATATGTCTAATACTTTGGAAGCAAATCCATGAAAAAAACCTTAGACATCCATTTTTACCCTCGTCAATCCGCACATAGTTGGACTCCAAATTTTGGGTAAAACTCGATGGACCATAATACAACGACAATAACTCTCTTGATTTTTGTCGAACAAATTCAAAATTTGTGTTCAAATTCAAGTCCATAATGTCTACTTTCTAAAACATTCTGCCTGCCTCTAAAAATTCCTTCTGGTTCAACGGTTATTTTCGAAACTATGACCAAAGGTCACTTTTCAGCACATTTTCAAGGCCGATTAAGTCTCGTGAATAACTACCCACCAAAGTTTTTTTTTTTTTTTCCAAAACTTGATTTTTTTTTTTTGGGATTGTTCTCAAGGTATATGTGTAATATATTTTAGAATGAAATCCGTTAAAAAAACCTTAGACATCCATTTTTACACCCCTCTATCCGCACATAATTGGACTCCAAATTTATGGTAAAACTCGATGGACCATATTCAAACGAAAATAACTCTCTTAATTTTTGCCAAAAAAATTCAAAATTTTTGTTCAAATTCAAGCCCATAATGTCTACTATCTAAAACATTCAACCCGCGTCTAAAAATTCCATACGGTTCAATGGTTATTGTCGTAACTATGACCAATTGTCACTTTTCGGCACATTTTCAAGGCAATTAAGTCTCGTGAAAAACTTTCCCCCAAAGCATTTTTTTCCCAAAACTTGATTTTGTGTGGATTTTTCTCAAGGTATATGTGTATTACTTTTAAACCAAATCAGTGAAAAAAAAACCCTAGACATCCATTTTTATGCCCTTCCATCCGCACATCGTTGGACTCCAAATTACAAAACTTTACAAACACTTATGCTTTGACTTACTAACACTAGTGCACACACAACACCTTTCTTTCACTACACACATGGCAGTTACTCATCAAATACACTTGCACACACCTCACTTCTTTACTTCTAGACACCTAGCTAATAACACTATGATACCACCACTCCTTGACTTTCTTTTCTTTTCTTTCTGACACACTTCACCTCATACAACTTCACACACATCACAAGTCTCTCACTTGGTGCTTTCACACACTCACTTCACCTAACACTTGACTTCAGATCACTCACTTCACAAGTCTCTCACACATCTCACACTTTACTTCACCTCACTTCACACACGTCTCTCACTGATGGTTGGCGTGTTAAGTGTTAACCACTATGGCATGCCATTTTTGGGATTCATGTCCCTTTTTCACCACATTGAGCACCAACAAATGAGTTTATAGTAAAACATAATTCCTAAAAACGAGTATTATAGAATTTTTGCATCACCAGCTAAAAGCTCAATGGACCATATTCAAACGACAATAACTTTCTTGATTTTTGTCGAAAAAATTCAAAATATTTTTACAAATTCAAGCCCAAAATGTCTACTTTCTATAATATTCAGCCCATATCTAAAAATTCCTAATGGTTCAATTGTCATTGTCAAAATTATGACCAAAGGTCACTTTTTGGCACATTCTCAAGGCGATTAAGTTTCGTGAATAACTTGCTACCAAAGTATTTTTTTTCCAAAACTTGATTTTGTGTGGATTATTCTCAAGGTATATGTCTAATATTTTAGAACCAAATCCGTGAAAAAAACCTTAGACATCCATTTTTACCCCCTTCTATCAGCACATATTTGGACTCCAAATTTCGGGTAAAACACGATGGACCTTATTACAACGACAATAACTCTGTTGATTTTTGTCGAATAATTCAAAATTTGTGTTCAAATTCAAGTCCATAATATCTACTTCTTAAAACATTCAGCCCGCGTGTCAAAATTCCTTACGGTTATATGGTTATTGTCGAAACTATGACCAAAGGTCACTTTTCGGCTCATTTTCGAGGCAATTAAGTCTCGTGAATAACTGGTAACCCAAGTATTTTTTTTCCTAAAACTTGATTTGTGTGGACTGTTCTCAAGGTATATGTCTAATATTTGAGAACCAAATCCGTGCAAAAACTCGATTTTTACCCCCTTCTATCCGCACATAGTAGGACTCCAAATTTCGGGTAAAACTCAATGGACAATAATAGAATGACAATAACTCTTCATTATTGTTGAACAAATTCAAAATTTGTGTTCATATTCCAATCCATAATGTCTACTTTCTAAAACATTGAGCCCGCTTGTAAAAATTCCTTACGGTTCAATGGTTGTTGTCGAAACTATGACCAAGGTCACTTTTCGGCACATTTACTAGGCGATTAAGTCTCGTGAATAACTTGCCACCAAAGTATTTTTTTTCCAATACTTGATTTTTTGTGGACTATTCTAAAGGTATATGTCAAATATTTTAGAAGCAAATCCGTGAAAAAAACCTTAGACATCCATTTTTACACCCTTCTATCCACACATAGTTGGACTCCAAATTTCGGGTAAAACTCGAAGGACCATAATACAACGACAATAACACTCTTGATTTTTGTCGAACAAATACAAAATTTGTGTTCAAATTCAAGTCCATAATGTCTACTTTCTAAAACATTCTGCCCGCCTCTAAAAATTCCTTACAATTCAATGGTTATTGTCAAAATTATGACCAAAGGTCACTTTTTGGCACATTTTCAAGGTGATTAAGTCTCGTGAATAACTACCCACCAAAGTATTTTTTTTTTTTTTCCAAAACTTGATTTTTTTTTTTGGATTGTTCTCAAGGTATATGTCAAATATTTTGGAATGAAATCCGTTAAAAAAACTTTAAACATCCATTTTTACGCCCTTCTAACCGCACATAGTTGGACTCCAAAATTCGAGTAAAACTCGATGGACCATATTCAAACGAAAATAACTCTCATGATTTTTGTCAAAAAAATTCAAAATTTTTGTTCAAATTCAAGCCCATAATGTCTACTTTCTAAAACATTCAACCCGCGTCTAAAAATTTCATACAGTTCAATGGTTATTATCGTAACTATGACCAATTGTCATGTTTAGGCTCAATTTCAAGGCGATTAAGTCTTGTGAAAAACTAGCCCCCAAAGTATTTTTTTTCCCAAAACTTAATTTTGTGTTGATTTTTCTCAAGCTATATGCGTATTATTTTTAAACCAAATCCGTGAAAAAAAAAAAAACCTAGACATCCATTTTTACGCCCTTCCATCCGCACATAGTTGGACTCCAAATTACAACACTTTGCAAACACTTATGCTTTGACTCACTAACACTAGTGCACACACAACACCTTTCTTTCACTACACACGTGGCAGTTACTCATCAAATACACTTGCACACACCTCACTTCTTTACTTCTAGACACCTAGCTAATAACACTATGATACAACCACTCCTTGACTTTCTTTTCTTTTCTTTCTGACACACTTCACCTCATACAACTTCACACACGTCACAAGTCTCTCACTTGGTGCTTTCACACACTCACTTCACCTAACACTTGACTTCAAATCACTCACTTCACAAGTCTCTCACACATCTCACACTTTACTTCACCTCACTTCACACACGTCTGTCACTGATGGTTGGCGTGTTAAGTGTTAACCACTTGGGCATGCCATTTTTGGGATTCATGTCCCTTTTTCATCACATTGAGCACCAACAAATGAGTCTATAATAAAAAATAAATTGTAAAAATGAGTATTATAGAATTTTTCCATCACCAGCTAAAAACTCGATGGACCATATTCAAACGACAATAACTCTCTTGATTTTTGTCGAAAATGTAAGGTTGAAATTTATCAACCGTCTTGTTGGCTTTATTCCGTACCAATTTGCTTGTAATTTAGCATTTAGTAACCTTGTATTTAGGTGGGATTCATGTAAGGGTAGTGTGTGAAAAGAGTGTGAAGAATTGATCATCTTTGTGCAAAGAAGTAAAGGTCACGCCAGCTGTCGCACTATAGGACAAAAGTCTCAGGCTGGCCAGGCCGTTACCTCACGACTTGAACTCGCGACTTGGACAAGCCGCGAGGCCAAGCCACCAACTTAACCTGTTTGGCAAAAATTGACTCTTCGTATTCCAAACACACACCACTATATATAGACCCTTATACCCACGAAATGTAGAGAGCTTTCAAAGAGAATTTTGAGAGAGAAACCCTAGAGAAAAAAAAGATTGCCTCATCCCCAATCTTCATCTAAGAGACTCTACAAATTCTTCTACTCTCTTCCTCTCCATTGATAGATCCATGAGAGGTCATTGACCAAATCCTTTTCTCATCACACCCACGTCTGTGAGAAGGTTCATTTGGTGCTAAGGGAAGCAGTTTAGAAGGAACCAATGATTATTGGTTGATGCTATGGTTTAGTAGCGGAATCCGGTAAGCTAGAAAAGAAAAAGGTTCAGCACAACCTCGTTGGAGCAGGAAGTTTGGAGGGCTTAGGTACCTGGGTAGATTAGGCTTGGAGGGTCTATTGTTGTTCATGTATCCCAACTACATTTTCTAGTGGATTATTGATTGCTTGGAGGGCGGCAAAGAGGTTTTACGCCGAGGGCTTTGGTTTCCTCTTCGATAACACATCGTGTGTTGTCCTTGTGTTTGCATCTCTCTTCCCTTTATCTTTACCATTTAATTACTGCTGTGATTGTGATTATTTATGGCTTAGATTGTTTATCAATTCTGTTATAAGCTTGTTATCATTTTTCGCACATACATTGTTTGATATAAAGCTTGAATTGGTATTTTTGTAATTGGGGGTCTAAATGTTCATAGTGTTTTCAACGCTATTTGAACTTTCAAAAAAAATTCAAAGTATTTTTACAAATTCAAGCCCAAAATGTCTACTTTCTAAAATATTCAGCCCGTATCTAAAAATTTCGGATGGTTCTGAAAGTTCAAAATGGGTATGAAACACCCTTGAACGTTTAGACCCCAAATTATAAATTATCAATTCAAGCTTATAATCAAACAATTAATGTGCGGAACATGAACATAAGCCAATCACAGAATTGATATCTAATCTAAGCCAAATATAAACACATCCACAGTAGTAAATATAAGGCAAAGATAAAGGGAAGGAAGATGCAAACACACAGACAACACACAATGTGTTATCGAAGAGGAAACCGAAGTCCTCGGCGTAAAACCTTTCCGCCACCCTCCAAGCGGTGAAATAATCCACTAAAGAATGTTGTTGGGATACATGAACAGCAGAAGACCCTCCAAGCCTAATCTACCCAAGTACCTAAGCCCTCCAAGCTTCTTGCTCCAACGAGGTTACGCCGAACCTATTTCTTCTTTAGCTTCCCGGATTCCACTACTAGACCATAGCATCAACCAATAGTCATTGGTTCCTTCCAAACTGCTTCCCTTAGCACCAAATGAACCTTCTCACAGACGTAGGTGTGGTGAGAAAAGGATTTGGTCAATGACCTCTCAAGGATGTAACAATGTAGAGGAAGAGAGTAAAGGAATTTGTAGAGTCTCTTAGATGAAGATTGGGGATAAGGCAATCTTGTTTGTCTCTAGAGTTTCTCTCACAAAATTCTCTCTGGAAGCTCTCTTAATTTAGTGGGTATAAGGGTCTATATATAGTGGTGTGTGTTTGGAATATGAAGAGTCAGTTTTTGCCAAACAGGGTAAGTTGGCGGCTTGACCTCGCGGCTTGTCCAAGTCGTGAGTTCAAGTCGCGAAGTAACCGCCTGGCCAGCCTGGGACTTTTGTCCTGTAGTGCGACAGCTGGCGCAACCCTTCAGCTCCCCTGTGTGCTTCTCATGTGCTTGTAGTTGGCGGTTTGCTAGTCGTGAGTTAGCCGCGAGTCCTAACCGTGAAACTTTGCTTCTTTGCACAAACTTGAGCTTTTCTTCATACTCTCTTCACACACTACCCTTACATGAATCCCACCTAAATACAGGGTTACTAAGTGCTAAATTACAAGCAAATTGGCACGGAATAAAGCCAACAAGATGGTTGATAAATTTCAACCTTACAATCTCCCCCTTTGGCTATTCCGTGACAAAACCCTAAAACAAACTCTAGACTTAACGCATGAGTTGGGAACAGTTGGAAAACTCACTCACGCCTAACTCTAGAATCTATGAAGCTTTAGAACTATAAGAACAAGTAATTCCTGAAACACAACAACACAATAAGTTCATTATATGCAAAAAACTTGTAATGCAAATGGAGCAAGCACAATGCGATCAAGCACAATGGAATAAAGCAATAAACCATGGCAAGACCAAAACAGGTAATCGCTATAACCAAGTGATCACAATGCTCATTCACACTTGGAATGAACATCCGGACATTCAAGTTGACAAACACAAGGCAAATCACTTGAATGACCAACATTCAACTAATGCACAGTACATGAAGTATGTGCATCTAGGAAAAATCCTACAAGGGCACAAGAGTGATGTACTGAAGAAAAATGCATGACATTTAACATCAAGTACTAAAGCATAAAGCATAAAGGCTGCATAAGCAAAGTATTGCATAAGCGTGGTACAAACTACAAAAGCCTACAAATTGCATAAAAACAAACCCTAAAAGCTTACAAAAGCAACATGGGCACAAACCAAAAGCATAACTGTACATGTGCTAAATAATATAAAATGGATACTGAAATATGATAAAAGCTAAAGATAGACAAAAGCAATAAACAAAAGCCTGTTAGCTGAAATCTCCCCCTTTCTTTGAGCTCCCCTTGCCAACAGCATCTCCCCCTTTTTGTCATGGAATAGCTAGTCTTCATCATCTTCTAGCTTTCTTTGAATTTGATCCAACTGAGCTTGAATAGAAGTGAACTTCGTATCCCATCGAATGTTGAGATGGTGCAAGATGGAAGTAAGTCCAGACATCTTTGAACTCAGTTCATGAACAGATGCTACAATAGAGTCTAGTTTCTCGTCGGCGGGGAATGAACTGGAGCACGAACCACTGTGGGACGCGGAAGCTTCTGTTTTGATTCCCTTCTTGCTATGACCAATGCTAGCGTTGAATGTGCGCATGTTGATTGGACATGGTTTTGTGCAGGGAAATTCATTCTCAGAAGGATGGAGCCCTTTAAGCTTCAGAATCCGTGAGATGAGACAGCAAAAAGGAATGCATATCCTTGATTCTGTTCGTAGAACAGTTTTGCAAAGGATATGAAATATATGAGCACATATGTCAATCTCTACATCAGAAATCAGATCATGAAGAAACAGTACACGTCCGAGGTTCATATACCCTATGCTGGATAGGGGATACAGGTTGTGAAACATGACGATCGTAAGCACCCTCAATTTTGGAGGAAGAGATGAAACACTGACTGAGTTCCCATTTGAGGAAAATTCCAGATCTTCTCCAAAAACTGCTTTAAATAATTCCTCATCTGGATGTAGATCATCATAAACTAGTGAGACCCCAAGTATTGGCCAGTTGATGTGTAGAATCTTTGCTAGGTATGTGGGAGAGACCGAGAAACTTTTTCCTCTAACCCAGCACTTAAGTTCGTCTCCTTCAACAATTGCATTGGCATAAAATTCTTTTACCAGATTTTCATATGCATCATCAAGGTCGGAAAGGAGATAATTCCAATCCTTGCGGGCAAACCATTGAGGAATGTTGGAGTCAAAAAGAGAATGTTGGTCAAAGACTCTTTCAATCAGTGGTGTAGCCTTTTTGAAATAATTTTCATGAGTCTGAAAGGCAGCATACGATCGGAACTTGTTGGGATCGAACACACCAGATGGGGAACGGGCCCGTTTTGGTCTAGGAGAGAAATCATCAATTTCAATGATATGTTCCTTCCCTTTGCTGCTACCTCCTTTAACAACTGATCTCTTGAATGGAGACATTTTGACACTGCAACATGATTTAACACACACAAGAGACACCAAACAAGATACCAAACATTATTAGCAATGTGTTTTCACACCATAGATAATGAAGAAAACCCTAAACACTTGAGATTTAGGTTCAGATCATGACAATGAGTGTGTGTATACAATCAAAACCACAATAGGTACACAAGATAGAGAAGATCAATGTATGGACCCTCACAAACATACAATATAGCCCGAAAATTAGAAACCCATTTTTGAACATGATAAATCACAACCCACAATAACACCTTCACAAATCAGAAAAAATGCCCAAATCAGTAAGTATGAAGGGAAAGAAAGAAAACCCATACCTTTTTGTTCAAGATTAGAGAAGTGATGATGCAGAAATGGAGGATTTTCAAAGAAATACCCGGAGTGTTTGTGAGAGTAAAACGGGGAAGACAATGAACAGTCACAAAAGTATGAGGTAAAAACTAAAAAGTTTTAAAACTGACCTTGAAAAGCAAAACACGCGTTTTTCGCGACTGGATTAAGTCGCCAGTCAGTCGTCAGGTTAAGCCGCGAAACACTGCAAAACCAAGATTTTCAAAAATCTTCTAAGTGTTTTTCGTGACTGGAAGGTCTTCCCGCGAGATAGTCGCTAGAATAACCACGAAAATCTCTGAGTGTCCCTCGCGACTGGACCTTCCACCCGCTAACAAGTCGCGACACTGAGCCGCGAAAATCATAAAGACTCAACTTTTGAAAAATTTTCTAAGTATTTTTCGCGACTGAGACCTTGACTCGCCAGTGACCCGCAAAAACTCTCGGAGTGAGCGTCGCGACTAGAGCATGCGACTGGACCTACCCGCGACTGAGTCGCCAAAACAGGTCAACACTGTTTTTGAAATTTTTGACATTTTTGTAAAACAAAATACTTTCCAAAAACAAACTAAAACACTCAAAAATCTTTTTGTGTTTGATCAACAAAGATTGAGCTTGTGAAAACACATTTAAACAAGTACAATCACACAAATAAATATGACATTCATTGAACATAGACTTGTGTGTTGTGTGTGGATATCAAAAATGAGATAGTCCTTAGTCCAATGTGAAGCTTCAATGATCAATTCAATCAAGGCATACACAACTAGCACTAGATAATGTGACCTATCTCAATTATAGAAACATGCATATATGACCTCCCACATGCACTTGATAACAATTCTTTGAAACTTTTCATTTGGCTCCATATTCAACATATCATTTGCACTTTTTGAGCAAAGAAAATCTCATTGTGAGATAGATGCCTGAAATTTTTAATATTTCAATTGATGAGTTAGCATTTGGCTTTTTGGGCATCATACATTTTATTTTGGTCGCTTTCCCTTTTTCCTAGTCGAATACTAGTATGTGCGACAGGCTTTTGCAGCTCTATATCTCTTTTCATTTGGAGATTTACATTTAGAGAGCTCTTCTAAGCATAAAAATAAAAAGTGGGAAGATATATAGGCATGAGTTTATGCATGTCTCAAGATCAACAAAACCATTCACTAATCATTCATGACAAAGTTGAAGATCTATTTACAGCAGTCACATAGATTTCAGAATTTCTTCCACAGATAATATGAGTGCATAAGAGACAAGCTAAGCTCGTTAAATGCACAAAGCCATAAGTACAAAGATACAAGACAAAACATGCTTTGAGACAAGACTCAACAAAGCCGATCAAACTTTTTAGGATTTTCTACTTTTCGTGTGTTTTTGGATTTTTGACACAAAGGCAGAAAAAAAAATTTTTGATAAAAAAATATCCACAAAAAAATGAAGACAAACATAAGACACACAAAGCAACCAAGAACACAGTAAGATATCATGGAAGATTGAGTTTAAGGAATGATACCGACACCAATTGTCTTACGCAAGGATTCAAACCTCGGGCCATCAAGAGGTTTGGTGAATATGTCTGCCTTTTGATTGTCAATATTGATGAATTCTAGACATACTGTCTTGTCTTCTACCAAGTCCCGAATGAAGTGATAGCGGATCTCAATATGCTTTGATTTGGAGTGCTGAATTGGATTCTTTGACAAGTTTATGGCACTAGTGTTATCACAGAACACACACATAGTGTCTTGAGAAATTCCATAGTCATGAAGTAGCTTTCTCATCCATAACAATTGTGCACAACAACTTCCTGCTGCAATGTATTCAACTTCAGCCGTTGACAGGGATACTGAATTTTTCTTTTTGCTCATCCATGAAACCAAGTTATTTCCAAGATAGAAGCACCCACTAGAAGTACTTTTCCTATCATCAATGCACCCTGCCCAGTCAATATCTGAATATCCCGCCAAACACTCATTCGAATCTTTTGTATACTAAATCCCATAGTCAGATGTGCCATTTACATAGCGAATGATTCGCTTAACTGCTGTTAAGTGGGATTCTTTAAGAGCAGCTTGAAACCATGCACATACTTCGACATTGAATGCAATATCTGGCCTACTTGCTGTGAGATAGACTGTCAATCATACTTCGATAAAGGGTTGGATCAACGTCAACACCGGCTGCATCTATGCTTAACTTCGCCAAGGAACTCATGGGAGTAGAAGTATGTTTCTTGGAGTCCAGACCAAATCTTTTGACAAGATTTTTGGCATACTTCTCTTGAGAAATAAATATTCCATCTCTCCGTTGTTTCACTTGAAGCCCTAGGAAGTAGTTCAACTCCCCCACCATGCTCATTTCAAATTCCCTTTTCATTTCTTCCGAGAACTCGTGAGCTAGTTGATCAATTGTGGATCTAAATACAATATCATCCACGTACACTTGAGCGACAAGAAGGGATTTCTCAGCTCTTTTAACAAACAATGTTCGATCTGCTTGACCTCTTTTGAACCCACGATCCAATAGGTAAGTAGTGAGACAATCATACCATGCTCTTGGTGCCTACTTCAACCCATACAAAGCTTTCTTCAATCTTAGTACATGAACCGGAAAGTGAGGATTTTCAAACCCCTTTTGTTGTTCAACAAAGACTTCTTCATTTAGAAAGCCATTTAAGAAGGCACTCTTTACATCCATTTGGTACAACTTGAAATCCATGATGCATGCTATGGATAAGAGAATTCGAATGGACTCTAGTCTTGCTACCGGAGCAAATGATTCATCAAAATCTATGCCTTCCACTTGAGTATACCCTTGAGCCACCAATCTAGATTTATTTTGGATAACTTCACCATCTTCATCTGTTTTGTTCTTAAAAATCCACTTGGTGCCACATGTGTATCTTCAGGCCTTGGAACCAATTCCCACACATCATTTCTAACAAATTGGTGTAGCTCCTGGTGCATAGACTCTACCCAATTCTCATCTTTCAGTGCTTCTTCTACCTTTTTAAGTTCAAATTGAGCAAGATAGCAGTTGTATGTTACATGGTTAGTAGTATACGTTGGCCCTTTTCTCAAACGAAGTCCCTCGTTCACATCCCCAATAATATTACTTGATGGGTGATTTAGAGTCACTCTTGATGAAGGTTTCTTGGAAGTTGAGAGTTCCTCATCACGAGAAATTGGGGTTTGAACTTCTGGAGGAGTGAGTGGACTTGAGACTTCTTGTGTTGATCTAGTCTCTCTTCTTGATATATGAGGTGTGGACTCCTTTCCGGGTGTTACTTTCTCAACATCATCACTTAGAGACATATCATCATCATCCTCATTCTCCTTGAGTTTGAGCCCCTTTCCATCATCCTCAATTTCCTTTTCTGATATGGTGTCGTCTATGACCACATTGATTGACTCCATCACCGTCTTAGTACGCTTGTTGTACACTCTATAAGCTCGGCTATTTGTGGAGTAACCTAGGAATATTCCTTCATCACTCTTAGCATCAAATTTTCCCGGATTTTCCCTGTCATTTAGAATGTAGCATGTGCTCCCAAATACTTTGAAATACTTCACCTTGGGTTTCTTTTCTCTCCATATTTCATATGATGTCTTCTTTGTCCCTGCTCGGAAATAGATTCTGTTACAAATGTGACAAGATGTGTTCACAACTTCAGTCCAGAACCTTTGAGGTATGTTTTTGTTGAGTAGCATGACTTTTGCCATCTCTTGGATCACCCAGTTCTTTCTTTCAACCACCCCATTTTGTTATGGAGTCTTTGGAGCTGAAAATTTCTTCTTGATACCATGCTCTTCACAAAACGCTTCAAATTTAGCATTCTCGAATTCCTTCCCATGACCACTTCTGATTTTGACTATGGGAACTCCATTTTCATTCTGCAGTCTCTTGCATAATCTTTGCATTTTATCATATGCTACGGACTTCTCTCTAAGGAGTTCCACCCAAGAGTACCTTGAGAAATCATCAACTACCACCATAATGTATCTCTTTCCTCCTAGGCTTTCAGTTCTTGTAGGCCCCATTAGATCAACGTGAAGAAGCTCCAAACACCGTGAAGTAGCAATCACATTCACCTTGTGATGGTTTGCTTTTATTTGTTTTCCCATTTGGCATGCTCCACATATAGTCTTCTTCACCTTTCCAAACTTTGGAAGTCCCTTAACTGCCTCAAGTTTAGAGACTTTACATACTTGTTTAAAGTTTGCATGTCCAAACCTATGATGCCAAAGTTTCAGCATATCAACACGAGCACTTCTACACGAAATAGGTGTCGTAGGAACTACTCTATAGCAATTATCAGTAGTCCTATTTCCCTCCAAGACTTGAAACCCTTTTTCATCAATGATTATGCACCCCTTCTTTGAGAATTGGACAAGAAAGTCTTCATCACATATTTGAGTGATACTTAAGAGATTTGCCTTCAATCCTTTGATGTATAGCACTTCTTTCAGTAGAGGTAATCCCGGTATTTCAACCGTCCCTTTCCCGAGAACTTAAGCATGACTCCCATCACCAAAAGTCACATAATCACATGCTTTCTCTTTAAGAGTCTTAAATAGTGATTTATCTCCTATCATATGACGAGAACATCCACTGTCAAGGTACCATAAGCACAAGTTAAATACCTTCAATGAGGTGTGCACAAACATACAAGCATGAGACAAGCATTCTTGACCATCAAACAGAAATTCATCTTTATTTTCCATGCTTTTTCCGGATTGAATTTTCTTTTTCAGATTATCAACCTTTTCACACAATGTTCTATTTCTTCTTTTGTATTTCTCAATCAAAGAGTTAGACTCACATAGACTATTGTGTAGAATGTGGTTCTTATTTTCAAAGTATTTCAGCATGTGAATGAACATCCTAGCACGTTTCCTAGATTTAATTAACTCTAAGAGTTCATTTTTAGAATACCCTTCAAACATACTCATAGAGTCATTATCACAAACACCTAAACCACAATTCAGCATGACCCTTTTTACAGCTGCATCCATAGCTAAGGGGTCTAGGATCGCACTTAGGTAATCAAACAACAAAGAGTGCACCCGCTCTGATACCAATTGAAAGTTCAAAATGGATATGAAACACCATTGAACGTTTAGACCCCAAATTATAAATTATCAATTCAAGCTTATAATCAAACAATTAATGTGCGGAACATGAACATAAGCCAATCACAGAATTGATAACTAATCTAAGCCAAATATAAACACATCCACGTAGTAAATATAAGGCAAAGATAAAGGAAGGAAGATGCAAACACACGGACAACACACGATGTGTTATCGAAGAGAAAACCGAAGTCCTCGGCGTAACACCTCTCTGCCGCCCTCCAAGCGGTGAAATAATCCACTAAAGAATATAGTTGGGATACATGAACAGCAGAAGACCCTCCAAGCCAAATATACCCAAGTACCTAAGCCCTCCAAGATTCTTGCCCCAACGAGGTTACGCCGAACCTATTTCTTCTTTAGCTTCCTCGATTTCGCTACTAGACCATAGTATCAACCAATAGTCATTGGTTCCTTCTAAACTGCTTCCCTTAGCACCAAATGAACCTTCTCACAGACGTAGGTGTGGTGAGAAAAGGATTTGGTCAATGACATCTCAAGGATGTAACAATGGAGAGGAAGAGAGTAGAGGAATTTGTAGAGTCTCTTAGATGAAGATTGGGGATGAGGCAATCTTGTTTTTCTCTAGAGTTTCTCTCACAAAATTCTCTCTGGAAGCTCTCTCAATTTAGTGGGTATAAGAGTCTATATATAGTGATGTGTGTTTGGAATACGAAAAGTCAGTTTTTGCCAAACAGGGTAAGCTAGCGGCTTGACCTCGCGGCTTGTCCAAGTCGCGAGTTCAAGTCGCAAAGTAACGGCCTAGCCAACCTGGGACTTTTGTCCTGTAGTGCAATAGCTGGCGCGACCCTTCAGCTCCCCTGTGTGCTTCTCACGTGCCTGCAGTTGGTGGCTTGCTAGTCGCGAGTCAACCGCGTGTCCTAGCCGCGAAACTCTGCTTCTTTGCACAAACTTGAGCTTTTCTTCACACTCTTTTCACACATTACCCTTACATGAATCCCACCTAAATATAGGGTTACTAAATACTAAATTACAAGCAAATTGGCATGGAATAAAACCAACAAGATAGTTGATAAATTTCAACCTTACAGGTTCAATTGTCATTGTTGAAATTATGACCAAATGTCACTTTTTGGCACATTTTCAAGGCGATTAAGTTTTGTAAATAACTTGCCACCAAAGTTTATTTTTTTTCCAAAACTTGATTTTGTGTGGATTATTCTCAAGGTATATGTCTAATATTTTAGAGCCAAATCTGTGAAAAAAACCTTAGACATACATTTTTACCCCCTTCTATCTGCACTTAGTTGGACTCCAAATTTCGGGTAAAACACGATAGACCATATTACAACAACAATAACTCTGTTGATTTTTGTCGAATAAATTCAAAATTTATTTTCAAATTCAAGTCCATAATATCTACTTCCTAAACATTCAGCCCGCGTATAAAAATTCCTTACGGTTCAATGGTTATTGTCGAAACTATGACCAAAGGTCACTTTTCGGCACATTCTCAATGCAATCAAGTCTCGAGAAAAACTAGCCACCAAAGTATTTTCTTTTCCAAAACTTGACTTTTTGGGGATTTTTCTCAAGGTACATGTCTGTTATTTTTGAACCAAATCCTGGAAAAAAACATTAGACATCCATATTTACCCCCTTCAATCTGCACATAGTGGGACTCCAAATTTCAGGTAAAACTCAAAGGACCATATTACAAAGACAATTACTCTCTTTATTTTGGTTAAACAAATTCAAAATTTGTGTTCAAATTGAAGTCCATAATGTCTACTTTCTAAAACATTTAGCCCGCGTGAAAAAATTCCTTACGGTTCAGTGGTTATTGTCTAAACTATGACCAAAGGTCACATTTCGGCACATTTTCAAGGCGGTTAAGTCTCATGGATAACTAGCCACCAAAGTATTTTTTTTTCCCAAAATTTTATTTTTTGTGGATTTTTCTCAAGGCACATGTCTATTATTTTTGAACCAAATCCATGAAAAAAAGACTAGAAATTCATTTTTATGCCCTTCCATCCGAACATATTCAAACGACAATAAATCTCTTGATTTTTGTCGAAAAAATTAAAATTTTTTGTACAAATTCAAGCCCAAAATGTCTACTTTCTAAAACATTCAGTTCCTATCAAGAAATTCCTTCCGGCTCAATAGTTATTGTTGAAATTCTGATGAAATGTCACTTTTCGGCACATTTTCAAGGCGATTAAGTCTCGTGAATAACTTGCCACCAAAGTTTTTTTTTTTTCCAAACCCTGATTTTGTGTGGATTATTTTCAAGGTATATGTCTAATATTTGAAACTAAATCCTTGAAAAAAAACTTTAGACATCCATTTTTACCCCCTTCGATCCACACATAGTTGGAATCCAAATTTCTGGTGAAACTCGATGGACCATAATACAACGACGATAATTGTCTTGATTTTTGTCGAACTTATTCAATATTTGTGTTCAAATTCAAGTCCATAATGTATACTTTCTAAAACATTCAGCCTGCCTCTAAAATTTCCTTACGGTTCAATGGTTATTGTCGAGACTATGACCAAAAGTCACTTTTCAGCACATTTTCAAGGCGATTAAGTCTCGGGAATAACTAGCCACCAAAGTTTTTTTTTTTTTTTTTTCCAAAATTTGATTTTGTCTGGATTGTTCACAAGGTATATTTCTAATATTTTGGAACCAAATCTGTGAAAAAAAACCTTAGACATCCATTTTTACCCCCTTTTATCCACACATAGTTGGAATCCAAATTTCAGGTGAAACTCGATGAACCATAATACAACGACAATAACTCTCTTGATTTTTGTCGAACAAATTCAAAATTTGTGTTCATATTCCAGTCCATAATGTCTACTTTCTAAAACATTCAGCATGCGTGTAAAAATTCCTTACGGTCTAATGGTTATTGTTGAAATTATGACCAAATGTCACTTTTTAACACATTTTCAAGGCGATTAAGTCCCGTGGATAACTAGCCACCAAAGAATTTTTTTTCCCAAAACTTGATTCTGTGTGGATTTTTCTCATGGTATATGCCTATTATTTTGGAACCAAATCCGTGAAAAAACCCTACACATCCATTTTTATGCCCTTCCATCCGCACATAGTTGGACTCCAACTTTCGGGTAAAACTCGATGGACCATATTAAAACGACAATAACTCTGTTGATTTTGGTCGAAAAAATTCAAAACTTTTTTACAAATTCAAGCCCAAAATGTCTACTTTCTAAAACATTCAGCCCGTATCTACAAATTCCTTATGATTCAATGGTCATTGTCGTAATTATGACCAAAGGTCACTTTTTGGCCCATTTTCAAGGCGATTAAGTTTCGTGAATAACTTGCCACCAAAGTATTTTTTTTTTCCAAAACTTGATTTTGTGTGGATTATTCTCAAGGTATATGTCTAATATTTTAAAACCAAATCCGTAAAAAAAAGCTTAGACATCCATTTTAACCCCCTTCTATCTGCCTATAGTTGGACTCCAAATTTCGGGTAAAACGTGATGGACCATATTACAACGACAATAACTCTCTCAAATTTTGTCGAATAAATTCCAAATTTGTGTTCAAATTTAAGTCCATAATATCTACTTCATAAAACATTCAGCCCGCGTGTAAAAATTCCTTACGGTTATATGGTTATTGTTGAAACTAAGACCAAAGGTCACTTTTCGGTACATTTTCGAGGCAATTAAGTCTCGTGAATTACTGGCCACCCAAGTATTTTTTTTCCTAAAACTTCATTTGTGTGCACTGTTCTCAAGGTATATGTCTAATATTTTAGAGCCAAAACCGTAAAAAAAACCTTAGACATCCATTTTTACCCCCTTCTATCCGCACATAGTAGGACTCCAAATTTCGGGTAAAAGTCTATGGACCATAAAAGAACGACAATAACTCTCTTGATTTTTGTCGAACAAATTCAGAATTTGTGTTCATATTCCAGTCCATAATGTCTACTTTCTAAAACATTCAGCTCCCTTGCAAAAATTGCTTACAGTTCAATGGTTATTGTCAAAACTATGACCAAAGGTCACTTTTTGGCACATTTTCTAGGTGAATAAGTCTCGTGAATAACTTGCCACCAAATTATTTTTTTTTTCAAAACTTGATTTTGTGTGGACTATTCTAAAGGTATATGTCTAATATTTTAGAAGCAAATCCGTGAAAAAAACCTTATGTTAGGTTCTAAAGATTTAGAAATTTATGTATTTAGAACTCTAATGTGTAATGTTGGCAAACCATGATCAAAACAATATGTTCAGTCTTGTTTAGGCTTACTCAAAGTTATATATTTTATGTAAAGTTGGAATCGAGAGGCTGTAGATGCATTGGTGCATTTCGGCATTGCTCGATCGATCGAAAGTTAGACTCGATAGATCGAAAGTCGGCCAGAATGTTTTTCTGCAGAATTTTCCAACTCAGTCCTAACTCATTAAACGTTTTGGGTTTTCTATTTTTACCCTAGGTATAAAAGGCAAAACCCTATCCACGTTTTTAGAGTTGCTCTTGTTGTATTGTTGCTCATACATTGCGGTTTGTGTGAATCTCTTGTGAGATCATTGAGGAGCTTTCCTTCACATAAACTTAGGGTTTTTAAGGTAGAGATTACTTCAACATCTTGATGATCAACTCGGTTGCTGGCATTGGAACTTAAAGAATAACAAGCGTGGGTGCTTGTAGCTGATTGGAAAGTCCAAGAAAGAAGGAGTCTGTGGATTCGGAGTTTGCACGTGGTCATGTTAGTAAATTCTACTGGTGGGTAGCATTAGGAAGTCAAGTGGGGAGCTTGTAAGTCCTTTTGTATGAACTTCGATTCTTTCATAATGGATTCAAGTTTACCTTGAGGATAGCTAGGTCAAATCCTCCCCAGGGTTTTACCGTGTGGTTTCCTGGGTCATAATATCATTGTGTTATTTATATTTCCGCTGCTTTATATTCTTGATATGATTGTGTGATTGTGATAACCTAGATTTGCATAAATTGCCTAAGTTAATCACTTGGCTAATTAACTAGGTTAATCCAATTATGTTTTATGGGGTCTAAAACCTATCACGCCAAAGTTTTTTTTTTTTCCCCAAAACTTGTGTGGATCTTTCTCAAGGTATATGTCTATTATTTTTGAACCAAATCCTAGACTCTGAATTTCAGGTAAAACTCAATGGACCATATTCAAACAACAATAACTCTCTTGATTTTTTTCGAAAAAATTCAAAATTTTTGTACAAATTCAATCCCAAAATGTCTACTTTCAAAACCATTGAGTCCTCCTCTAAAAATTCCTTATGGTTCATTGGTTATTGTCGAAACTATGACCAAATGTCACTTTTCGGCACATTTTCAAGGTGATTAAGTCTCGTGAATAACTAGCCAGCAATGTTTTTTTTTTTTTTTTTTCCAAAATTTGATTTTGTGTGGATTGTTCTCAAGGCATATGCCTAATATTTTAGAACCAAATCTATTAAAAAAACCTTTGACATCCATTTTTACGCCCTTCTATCCGCACATAGTTGGACTCCAAATTTCAGGTAAAACACAATGGACAATATTACGACGACAATAACTCTCTTGAATTTTGTCGAATAAATTCAAAATTTGTGTTCAAATTCAAGTCCATAATATCTACTTCCTAAAACATTCGGCCCACGTGTAAAAATTCGTTACGGTTCAATGGTTATTGTCGAAACTATGACCAAAGGTCACTTTTCGCCACATTTTCAAGGCAATTAAGTCTCGTGAATAGCTGGCCACCAAAGGATTTTTTTTCCTTAAACTTGATTTTTTGTGGACTGTTCTCAAGGTATATGTCTAATATTTTAGAACCAAATCCATGAAAAAAAATACCTTAGACATCCATTTTTACCCCCTTCTATCTGCACATAGTTGGACTCCGAATTTCGGTCAAAACTCGATGGACCATATTCAAACGACAATAACTCTTTTGATTTTTTGTCAAAAAAATTCAAAATTTGTGTTCACATTTAGGCCCATAATGTGTACTTTCTAAAACATTCATCCCACCTCTAAAAATTCCTCACGGTTCAATAGTTATTGTCGAAATTATGACCAAAAGTCACTTTTAGGCTCATTTTCTAGGCGATTAAGTCTCGTGAATAACTAGCCACCAAATTATTTTTTTTCCAAAACTTGATTTTGTGTGGATTATTCTAAAGGTATATCTCTAATATTTTAGAACCAAATCCATGAAAAAAACTTTAGACTCCCATTTTTACCGCTTCTATCCGCACATAGTTGGACTCAAAATTTCAGGTAAAACTCAACGGACCATATTACAACGACAATAACTCTCTTTATTTTTGTCGAACAAATTCAAAATTTGTGTTCAAATTCAAGTCCATAATGTCTACTTTCTAAAACATTCAGTCTGCCTCTAAAAATTCCTTACGGTTCGATGGTTATTGTCGAAACTATGACCAAAAGTCACTTTTCTGTACATTTTCAAGGCAATTAAGTCTCGTGAATAACTAGCCACTAAAGTTTTTTTTTTTTTTTTTTTTTCCCAAAACTTGATTTTGTGTGGATTTTTCTCAAAGTATATGTCTATTATTTTTGTACCAAATCCATGAAAAAACCCCTAGACATCCATTTTTACGTCCTTCCATCCGCACATAGTTGGACTCCAAATTTCGAGTAAAACTCGATGGACCATATTCAAATGACAATAACTCTCTTGATTTTTGTCAAAAAAATTCAAATTTTTTTTACAAATTCAAGCCCAAAATGTCTACTTTCTAAAACATTCAGCCCGTATCTTAAAATTCCTTGCCGTTCAATGGTTATTGTCGAAATTATGACCAAAGGTCACTTTTTAGCACATTTTCAAGGCGATTAAGTCTCGTGAATAACTTGCCACCAAAGTAGATGAAAGTAAATGGATGGGACTTATTTTATTTGCTTTTCGTTTGTATATATTGGAGATAAGGTCCAATAGAAATATAATAATAATATAATAATAATAATAATAATAACAATAAAAAAATGGTATTATATTTGAATATATATATATATATATAGTATTATATAAAATAAGGTAGCCATCCCAGGTTGACTACAAATTACAAGCGGTGGGTCGTGCTGCACTATGTCTAAATTGTCTTTCAACTGAGGAAATATTTGTTATTTTCTTTATATGTCTAAAGTTTGAGATTGACATTTGTGGCAAAAGTACATTAATCCATATTCTTTTTATTGTACTTTAAGAAACTTGGTTTTTTGTTTGCTTTTGTGTTATATCTATATGAAAAATCTAGGCATTTAGAAGTCAAAAAAAAAAAAAAAAAAAAACATTTGGTCTTAAAAGAAATTTGATAAGATAATCACAAATAAGCTAAATACATTATGAAAATTGAAAACACAATCATTTTCTTTTTCACTTGTAAAAGATGGTTGAAACTCATCAATATTGTCAACTCCGTTTATAATGACTATAGATCACCATTTAATTAAAATGCTACTACCACTTTGTTCTGTTGAGTTAGTGAAAGCTCAGACATTAGCTTGTTGAACAAAAGATTGAACAAAGAGCTTTTATTAAAAACTTGACACTTTGAATTACAACACTTTACAAACACTTATGCTTTGACTCACTAACACTAGTACACACACAACACCTTCCTTTCACTACACACGTGGCAGTTACTCATCAAATACACTTGCACACACCTCACTTCTTTACTTCTAGACACCTAGCTAATAACACTATGACACTACCACTCCTTGACTTTCTTTTCTTTACTTTCTGACACACTTCACCTCATACAACTTCACACACGTCACAAGTCTCTCACTTGGTGCTTTCACACACTCACTTCACCTAACACTTGACTTCAGATCACTCACTTCACAAGTCTCTCACACATCTCACACTTTACTTCACCTCACTTCACACACATCTCTCACTGATGGTTGGCGTGTTAAGTGCTAACCACTTGAGCATGCCATTTTTGGGATTCATGTCCCTTTTCCATCACATTGAGCACCAACAAATGAGTCTATAATAAAAAATAAATCCTAAAAATGAGTATTATAGAATTTTTGCATCACCAGCTTTTTTTTTTTTTTTAATTAATTAGGAAAAATAAAAATATAAAACTATTGCAAAAACATATAAATTTATTATAATTCAATGGAAAGGAAAGTAGATTAAACAAATAAATTTACTATAAAAAATCTATTAATTGGATTTTTAAAAAAATACAGTGGCTTATGCTTAACTCAGTGGTATATATATTGGTGTGTTTAGCTTAATGCTAAATGTTTATTCCTCACTAAAAAAAATAAATAAATAAAAATAATGTCCCTTTGAGATTTGCAGAAATCATTAAGAACTATCAAATTAATTATAACATCTTTTATGTATTGTAGAAGAAATTTAATGGTTTTTGGTTGAATGTGATGACAAAGTTAGTGATTGTTTGGGTTGCTCTGGGGTAACAGAAAGAGACTTAGATCTGTGAAAGTCAAAGACCAAAGCTTAGCCAACAAATCAGACTTGTATGCTTAGCTTGATCATAGTAAGTAAAATCTATTTAAATACCTATAAAACTCTATACTTGTGATGTTTGTGATTAGTTTTGTGGTAGGTTTTTGTGTTGGAGCAAGCGGGTGGCTTGCATGGTGTTATAAGATGGTTTAAATTCATATTGGGAGTGTTTTTAATTTCTTACAAATGTGAATGGACCTTGTTGATTAGATGTGATGAATAGTACTTTATTCGATTTCAATACTTGTAAACACTCTATACTTGTAATGTTTGTGATTGGTTTTGTGGTGGGTTGTTGTGTTGCAGCAAGTAGGTAGCTTGCATCGTGTTATAAGGTGGTTTAAATTCATATTGGGAGTGTTTTTAGTTTCTTGCAAATGTGAATGGAACTTGTTAATTAGATGTGATGAATATTACTTTATTCGATTTCAATACTTATAAGCATTGTACTTGTGATGTTTGTGATTGGTTTTGTTGTGGGTTGTTGTGTTGGAGCAAGCGGGTGGCTTGCATGGTGTTATAAGGTGGTTTAAATTCATATTGGGAGTGTTTTTAATTTCTTGCAAATGTGAATGGACGTTGTTGATTAGATGTGATGAATAGTATGTTATTCGATTTCAATACTTGTGAACACTCTATATTTGTAATGTTTGTGATTGGTTTGTGGTGGGTTGTTGTGTTGGAGCAAGCAAGTGGCTTGCATAGTGTTATAAGGTGGTTTAAATTCATATTGGGAGTATTTAATTGTGCAATGTATATTTGTTTAAGTATTTAATATAGACTTGTGCATTCATGAATGGGATAGAACTTTATCTAAGTAGCTTATAGACTTAGATGATAGAATACACTATGGATGAGTTGTCTTTATTTTGCTAAAGTAACATTCATCTTGAAATTGTAGTCAAACATGGATAAAAGTTGGATGACAATGGGTAAGACAAGAGGAGGAGCGAGCTAGGGAGCAAGAGGCGCGAGCTAAGCAATAAGAGGTCTAAAAGAATATTCTTAACTTTTTAGGGAGCAAGGGTTATGATGACACTCTTACCTACGGGGGTGGTTCATCTTCAATTTAAAACACTTATTGGTTAGTACTTTATTTCAGCAATTGACCCGCACTACATGGTGTGACTACTTTTTTTGATGTATTATTTGAAACTAATTGTATTATATTACATTTGAAAATCTATATTTGCTTTCTACAACTTATACATTAGGAGTTGTGATTTTAATTCATTGGTGTAGCTACTCTTAATGCATTGTTAGAAATGTTTCTTATAACATAGTTAATGTTTTTACTTTATGATTTTAATGTAGTATTGTTTTTATATTTGTGCAGATTTCTTATTGGTGGCTTTTAGGGGATTTACTTTTGGCATTACTTGAAGACATAGGAGGACATCTTCCATTGGTTCTAATTATATTATGCTACACTTTTTGTATTGCTATAAAACATCTTGAGTTATTGTATGTGTTGCAAACAATTATTGTATGGAATGAGTTTGAATTGGATACTTGTTTTATTTTTTACTTGTGGAATGTATGGATCGATATTTTTTATAAATATGTTGTTGAAATAAATGTGTTATTCAAATGTGAAGTTTTAATAATGTAATGACAGGGTACATGTTAATATCAAAGCCTTGAAAAAAAATAAAAAATAAAAAATAAGTTTTAGCAACGAATTTTTCCATCACAAATATAGCAACAAAAAATTGTTTTAGTGGCGAAATATTTCATCGCTAAATGTAGCAGAATTTTGTAAGAAATGGTTTTAGTGACGAAAATTTTCGTCACTATATGTGCCTGGATTTTCTTTAAAATAGTTTTAGTGACGAACTTTTTCGTCACTATATGTACCCGAAAATAGTTTTAGTGAAGAAATTGCTCGTCACTAAATATGATCTAATAAGCTAAATTGTTTTTAGTGATGAAATATTTTCGTCGATGAATAGTGTTTTTAGTTAGCGACGAAACGTTTTCATCGCTAAAATTTTTCTTTCTATTAAAACAAATCGGATTTTTAGTGATGAAATTTTTCGTCACCAGGACTTTTAGCGACGGGGTTTCAACGACGAAATGAGTTTCGTCGCTAATTAGTAGATTTCGTCACTAAAGGTTCTTTGCGACGGAAAACTAGACTTTTAGTGATGAATTGTTTCGTCACTAAAAATACATTTTGTTGTAGTATTATTTAGATTGAATAGACATTTATTATTTATGATTTTGGGGCACTACAGTTAGGCCCACAAAATATTCATTTTATGGCCCAAAACACGTTAACAAGTCATCTAGAAGCAGATTTTTATTTTATAGGCACACTTTCCTGGATCAGAGTAAACGAAGAAATTTCTTCCTAATTTACTTCGAAGTCAAAGGGTCTCTTTCTTATTTAAGAGGAAAGTAGACTACTCAGCTTTCGTGTTTGGGCCACCAACTATGAGATTGATTTCTCTAAGAAAGTTAATCAGACTACAAATAGTATTTTCATAGTAGACTATCATATAGTCTTCTTGGCCTCAAAACAACAACTAACATTCAATTTCTTCACTCTGTCATTCCCATTCTCTCTCAAAAATCCATTCAGAAAAACCTCTTATTTTAATTTCATTCACTTTCCTTTGCCTAATTTCATCAAGCTTTCTTTCTCCTCTTCCTTTCAGATCTTCTCAAACGTATCATTTCACTATGGCTTTTCTGACAAACAAACGAGCCTCCTCTTCCTCCATCACCCACCAATACAAATATGATGTGTTCTTGAGTTTCAGAGGGGATGATACTCGTATGGATTTTCTGAGCCATTTGAATGGCTTTTTGAAGCTGAAGGGTATTCACACCTTCATTGATGATGAACTCCCAAGGGGAGAAGAAATTTCTATTGAACTTCTTGAAGCTATTAGAAGTTCAAGGAGTTCCATAGTTGTATTCTCTGAGAACTATGCATCTTCTAGATGGTGCTTGGATGAACTTGTCGAAATTCTTGAGTGTAAGAAGAATGGACAAATGGTGCTACCGGTATTTTATAAGGTGGATCCCTCGGAAGTATGTAACCAAAAGGGAAAATTTGGAGAAGCTTTAGCAAAACATGAAGTAAATAATATAAAGAAGGTGCAAAGATGGAGGGAAGCTCTAAACAAAGCTGGTAGCATATCTGGTTTGACCTACAAGGACGGGTATTTAATTACTACCCTTTCACTTTTTTATTTATTTATTTTATTGTTATAGTTTTCAATTGTGTGTCTAGTCAATAAATTTTAAGTAAATTAACACCAGTTACCACTAATTTTTTTCATTGATGGCTTTAATTTTTTTTGGATCAAAGTATGAAAGTATTAATTTTTAATTGTGAATATAGTTGCTACAAAGATCAATGACAGAAACATAAGAATATACAATCAAGATAATCTTACCAATTAATTAGGACTTTCTTCTGCAATATTTAGAAATTTTTCGAATAAGTACTTAAAAATTTTGTAAAAACATCAAAAGTAGGTCCCTAATAACTTGTTTCCTCACATATATAAAATTTATGTAATTTACTTTTTTTTTTAGGGTGTAATTTACTTTTATTAACAACTAGTGTTATGCATGTGATATGCAAGGTATAATAAAAAATCATATATAAACTAAAGAAAATACTTCAATAATATTGTTAAAAGTGAATTGTAAATTAGATAATAAAAACTTACTTAAGTTACATGGTGAATACACACCATTTAAAACCAAGTTTAACATAGATTATAAAATCATTTAAAATAAATAATGAAACGCGTTCTAAATTTCTTGAAATTTATAATTGACTTTTTATCAGAATATTATTTCATATTTTTAAATATTTTGTACTACGGTTTTACTTAAAAGTAGACTATGTTAATAATTTTAATTTATTTATAATAAGTGAAAGGGTGGAATTATATTACGCTACATAATTCAAACATGACTTGTATAATTAAACTTTTATTATTAAACCAAAAATTTGTGGTAGGCCATTAACATAATATAAAATAAATAATGAAACTTCTCTCAAAATTCTAAAAACTCTTCGGAGTAGAATTTTAATTGGGTAACTTTTATTTAAAGTTTTTGAAACATTGACGATAGAGTTCAACTTAGAGCAACTATGAAATTGTTATAATTTACTTATAATACACCAAATGATCTAAAGAGAAAAAAAGAAAAAGACAAATATAAACCAAATAACTAAAGAGGAGGGCATCCACTTAGCACAACTACAATGCAGGATACAATTTTTATTAGTATATAGTATATGGTATGATATAATTTGGACATAAATTATAAAATTTACTTTATTGCAAATTTTTTGGTGACAATAATTACTTAATTGATTATTTTATCATTTTAAAAATTTTATATAGTGTACCAAAGGTTTTATAATTTCACTAACAACATAAATTATACAATTTAATATTTAATTTATAATTAACCAATTATTTTTTATGGAAATTAACCTAAATTTTTAAAGGCATAGGAACTTGGCTCAAAGAGAGTATGTCATATCTTGTAACCACAACTTTTAGGGTTTCAACTTTTGTTACATACGAGTCGTTGATTTGCACAATGCACATAAATGTTTTATAAAAGGGTAATACGAATATACCTATTATAATCAGTAAAAAATTTCTCTATTATCAAATGAAAAAAGATTTAATCGAGGACTTAAAAGGTAAAGCATAAAAATAACTGTTTCCATATATTGTTTACAATATAGTTAGCTATGTTAGAAATTTGATAAATTTTCTCAATATCCAAACTTTATCTCCTAATATCATATCCACGAAAAATGTATCTAAAAAATTTATAAGTTAGACAAAAACAAAAAAAAAAACAAAAAACAAAAAACAAAAAAAATGAAATAACTACTTTCAGGACCTAAAATACATCAAAACCTTGATTAAGGGGAAAAAAAGTCACCTCTGATACCAAAAATGTAGAAAACTTATCTCAAAATTTTATAAATAAAATAATGTAAATAGCATAAAAAAATTTCCAAAACCAAACCCTTACAAAAACATGATTCAAAACCTAAAAGGAACAAATATATATATATATATATATAAATTGTTTCTACCTCCTATAAAAAAAAAAAAAAAAGTGTATATATACAAACACTTTCAGGATCTAAAGTCCAAAAAAAAAAAAAAAAAATCACATCAACAACCAAATTTCTCTTCAATTTTTTGCCACGTGTCCATCTAAGTTTTTAATTTTTGTGGCAAGAGAATTATTAGGTACAAAAACCGAAGAGTCTAAAACCAATTAAATTCTAAATATTATATATATATATATATACACACATAGGGTTGGGTTCAAGTTATACCTAGTGTAACTCTAAGAAACGTTACATCACTCAATAACTTATTATTGAATTCATATTTTGAAAATCCAACCGTTGAATTTACATGTTCTATATGTTCTTAACATGCATGCCAATTTTCATATCAATCAAATGTAATTTGTCATTCGATTCATAAACTCATATTTTATGTATTATTTTAAACTATAAAAACTTGAATTTAAACAATTGATTGATGACATGGCTATTAATCTTTGATCACCTTGAAATTTTGTAAGCATGGAGAATATATGAAAATAATATAATCTAACAGTGGATTTGTCAAAATTCATATTCAATTAAAAAATATTGAGTGGTGTAACATTACTTAAAGTTACACCAAGTGTAACTTGAACCCAACCCATATATATATATATATATATATATAAAGCTAATACCATGTAATCTCTTCTAAAAACAATGTATAATTTGAACTGTATAATTGTGATTGTTTAAAATTGTACTCGTGTATATGCAAGGGCTACACATTAGTTAATAATTAAAGCTAACAAAAGCTACAGTAATTGTGGCCATTTTTAAGTTTCAAAATTTTTTTTTTGAGATTTTGAGTGTGTATGTATTGTAATTTGTAAGTATTATAGAATTTTATTCTCTCTACTTTTAGTTACCACCTTAGTCTCTGGTTTTAATTTTACCAAAAACCAAATATGGATCAAATAATATTAGTAGTAAATAAACATAAATTAATTTGAATATGATAGCTCGGTAACATTATATCACTAACACTTAACTTGGAAACTTTTCGGCCATAAGCATAACATTTCTAACATAAATGAGATGTGACAATAAAATCAACAATAACAAAGAATTTGCAAGCAAAACATAGAATGAATAGAGGGGATAGATACAAAGGGGCAATAAGAAATTTAAATGAAAATTTAAAACAATTGAGGAATGGTTGTAGGAAGAATAAGGTTAGAGTGGGATATAATGGAGCAAGAAGTAGAGTTTACAATGAGAAGAGGAAAGGTTAAAAAATACTATAATGCTAGAATTTAAGAGATAATGCAAGTAAAAATTGATTAAAAAATTATAGAGATATAAGTTTTTTTTTTTTTTTTTTTTTTTTGAGGGAATATAGAGATATAAGTTGAGAAGTCATATATTGCCAAAAGATATATGGTTTTATTATGATTGATAGGTTACAATGAGGTTAGAGAATGTGTAAAGTCATGGTGTACTATTGAATATATTAATATTGTATATATATATATATATATATAATGGTGGCGTGGCTGATGATGTAGCTTAACATAAGCGTAACAAAATTAAATTATATGCTTTAACTTTTATATATTACTAGTCGCATACCCCCGTGTTGGGCATGATAACGTTTTTAGAATGGTCTCATTAAATATTTTATTAATACTATAATTTTAGTTATTAACCATCGGTTTTTCATTAGTTTTTAAGTTAATAAAAACCTTAAATATACCCTTTTTTTTACCTTTATACACACACACACACACACACACACACGTATATATATATATATGTGTGTGTGTGTGTGTGTGTGTGTGTGTGTGTATAATGAATCTTTACACATACCTTTAAGAAAACTCTATATATTCCACTTTTTTGGATGCGTAAAATTATAGACTACTACTTCATAATAATAGTGGCTAATTAATTTTATATTTTTTTTTAGTGATCTCATTTGTAATGCTTCTTACCATTATCATATATTTACTAACTGATGATTTGCATAACAAAGACGATAAATGAGAGGTAGCATTGTTCATTAGATTTTCGAAAGTAATAGTGTATGAAAATTTTACATACATATATATATATATATATATATATTATATTATAAATAAGGTTAAATGAAATGTCAAAAAATGGATTTTTAAATTGTCTAACTTTATTTCTTATGTAATTTCTACTACTATCAGAGAACATCTCTTTTTTAGTTATGATTAATATGGTTTCCATAGTTAGAGTTTGATTAGTTTTAAATTTAAATTTAGTACTATGATTGTATTTAATTGTTGATTGTTGATTTAATTTTTTAAGTGAATTTAACGGTTTATGTTACTATATTGTAAAGTTTTTAATGTTCTCCACATAGTAATCTTTATTTTATTTTTTACTTCTCCTTAAAACCTCTTTATTTTCCAATCAACGATTACTAATTGATGTTTGGTTTTTTTTTTTTTTTTTTCTTTATCTACTCTTTATTACTTTGTATTGGTTTTTTTCTATATCATCTCTCTCTCTCTCTCTCTCTCTCTCTCTCTCTCTCTCTCCATTGGCAACCTATTGTTTTCCAAAATTTGATGATGATTCTATGACATTAATTATGCATTATTAGTTTTTTTATTTTTTTTATTTAGTGTTTCTAACTTGATTTGTTTTGTATTTCATTCTTCCTTTGATAAATTGGGTGTGAGAATGAGTGTTTCCCTAGCATTACTCCAATTAATGTGGTCAATTTTATTATTTAATTTTGGCAAAATATTATATTTTAAAATTTTTAAAATAAAAAAGGAGTGGAAATATAAATAATTTAATGATATATTTGGGGGACGTGGCTGAATTTAAATGCTAAATAAAATGATATGTGAAAAAAAAATACATAACAATAAACACTAACTTATCCAAATAATTCTATGTAATATAATAATAGTACATTCTTATGTACTTTTTTTTTAATTATTTATAATGCAATGTGATAATATTTAACAATCAAAGTCATAAAAAAAAATAAAAATAAAAACGTAAAACACAAAACTAAATTCCATCAACCAAAATAGAGTTCTAAAGAATACAAAACTTTATCAAGCTAAAATAGAGATGCAAGAAAAATAAAAATAAAAATCCACCAAAAAATTGAGGAGAAAGAGTGGAAAATAACCTCTTTTTTGTGAGAGAAAATTATGTAAAGAATGGAAGAGTGAATGACAAATTTATACTAAGAGGATGATAATAAAAAGAAACAAAATAAAGGAAGATAAAAGGAAAGAGGAAGAGTGATATCAAGGTAGAATGTTTGGGGAGATGAAAAGGTAAAGAGAAGGAGAAAGGTTGGAAAAAGTGTAAATGTTAAAAAAAAAAAAAAAAAAGAGTACAATTTGATGAGCGCAACTTTCTTTTATTTGAATTTCATTAAAATATTACATTTTTAATTTTTTAAAACAAAAAGAGAGAGAAAATATAAATAATTTAATGATAAGGAGGATGTGGTTGAATTTCAATATTGAGTAAAATAGAAGAGAAGAAAAAAATAAGAAAAATTAAAAGATATAACAATAAACACAAAATTATCCAAATTATGCTATGTAATGGAATACTATTTTATTTTCATCTACTATCTTTAATTTTTTATAATGTAATCAGATAAAATTTAACAATCAAAGAGCAAAACAACAATAATGATAATAACTTAAAACACAAAACTAAATCGTATCAACCTAAATTAGAGTTCTTAAAAACACAAAAATTTATGAACCTAAAGCGGAGATGTAATAAAAAATAAAAATCCACCAAAACATTGAGAGAGAGAGAGAGAGAGAGAGAGAGAGAATCTTTTTGTGAGAGAAAACTATGCAAAGAATGGAAAAGAGTGACAAATTTATACTAAGAGGGAAGGGATAAGAAGAGACAACTAAAGGAAGATGAAGGGAAAGATGAATAGCAATATTAAAGTAGGGGGTAGTGGGGTGATGAAAAGGTAAGGGAAGAAGAAATGTTGAAAAAACTGTAAATATTTAAAAAATAAGTGAATGTAAAAAAAATTATAGGAAAATTAGAAATAAAAAAGAAATATATATAGACGTTAAAACCGACAAAAATGAATATGTAAAGTCAATAATTAATCTATATATATATATATATATTGTAAAAAAAATAGGAATAAATAATAAATAATAATTATGTGGCAAATGACGTGACGATGAGGTGGCACAACAAGAGCTCAACAGGAATAAATGCCACGCTTTAACTTTTAGTAATATATAGATTATATAGATATAGATTATATGATATTTTAGTTTTAGTGCATAGACGAAACATATTGAATTTAGTCCTTGTTCATGCATTTCTATATTCTATTCTAACTTATTACATACTTTTTATGTTGTGTATGACAGTTGCAGCTGCTCTCAATTTGAATTTATTGAAGAAATTTTTAAAGAGATCTCAAGTGCTCAATTAAATCACATGAAATTATCTGTTGTAAAATATCTTGTTGGAATAGATACTCGTGTAAATGACGTCATAAATCGGTGTTTAGATATTAAATCAAATGGTGTCCGCTTTGTAGGGATCTTTGGCCTTCCTGGAGTGGGTAAGACAACAATTGCAAAAGTTATTTTTAACACAATTCATTATTGTTTTGATGGAAGCAGCTTTCTAGATAATGTTAGTGAAAAATCAAGGACGAATGATGGCTTAATTCAATTACAAGAGACACTTTGTTATGAGATCTTAGGGTATCAAAATTTGAAGGTGGGGAGTATATCTAAAGGAATCAATGTGACAATTGAAAGGCTTCATCGAAAAAGGATTCTTATAGTTCTTGATAATGTTGAAAAATTGGATGACATAGAAATTTTTCTTGAAAATTATGATCAGTTTACTTCTGGAAGTAGAATCATTATAACCACAAGAGACAAACACTTGCTTGATACTCTTACAAAAAATATTCATGTAATGTACTACGAGGTGAAGGAGTTAAATGAACATGAAGCTCGTAAACTCTTTTGTCAAGAGGCCTTTGGAAGAAAAAATTTCAAGGAAGATTATTCAGAATTGGTCAACAAATTTATAGATTATGCCAAAGGCCTTCCATTAGTCCTAAAAATAATTGGCGCAGATTTGTATGGAAGAACTAAATATGAATGGAAAAGTGCATTAGACAAATACAAAAGAATTCCCAAGGGAGACATTCAAAAAATACTCAAAATAAGCTATGATGGATTGGACCAAACTCAACAGGAAATTTTTCTTGATATTGCTTGTTTTCTTAAAGGATTCTACAAAGATCAAGTTGTAGATATATTAAGAAACATCAATTTCCATGAACCATATTATGATATTGCAAGACTTATTGATAAGTGTCTTATAATTGTTACTGAAGATAACAAACTATTGATGCATGATTTGATTCAACAAATGGGTTGGGAAATTGTTCGACAAGAATCACCAGATGTGATTAAGAAGCGTAGTAGGCTATTGTGTTATGAGGATGCTCCTGAAATACTAATTGAAAATATGGTATGAGTTGTTTTGATTTACTTGTTTCTATTTTTTCACAAAGGGATTTAGTCATTTTTATTCCTTTTATTTTTTTAATGTTTAAGAAAATATAATTTTATGAGCGTGGCTTTTGTTTAAAGTTTAACAATCTATTATATTTTGGTGAATTATTTTTAGATTGTGATTTTCTTAATGTTTTGTTCAATTAGGGGCCAAATGAAATTCGAGGCATAACAGTGTGCTTGCCTAAACCAAAAAACATGAAGTTGAATCTTGAAAAGATGAGGAATCTCAAATATTTGAAAGTTCGCAATGTAATTTGTGAAGACCTTGAATATCTTCCCAATGGGTTGAGGTTAATTGACTGGAATGAATTTCCTTTATCTTCCTTACCATCAGCATTTGAGCCTAAAAACCTCGTTGTACTCAATATGCGACAAAGCCGCATAAAATTGGACGAGCATTTTGAGGTATGATCATTAGCATTTATAAATTCTTATTAGACTTTTGTTAATGAGTGCTCTTAGGAAACAAGTTAAGGTGCATTTTTTTTTTTTTTTTTTGTGGTTAAAACAAAACCATGCATTTAATACTAAATTAAATAATATTTTTATACATTTTCAATGAACAAAATCAATTTGTGCACCTAAAAAAAGAGTAATGTTACATGCACTACAAGTTTTACTATATTGAGTGTACAAATTGATCAAATTGATGTGTTACCAAGCATAAAGAGACAATTCAAATATTTATTTATGAGTTAGTTGAAGCCCAACATTTACATTCATTATTATTTTAGTTTGTAAATTTTATATTGTAATACTTGTAGTATCTTTAGAATTTTTTTAAAAAAAATTTACAATAATTCATAATTGAACATGTAGTATTTCTTAATCTATCCTCTTAGCATATCACATTAATTTTTTTTTTCTTTTTACTAATAAATTTCAAAAAAAAAATATTTCTTCTTTCTACAGAGGTGTCGATTCGGAACATTGATATATATGGATTTGTCATATTGTAAAAATATTACAAATGTACCAGACTTATCACTGATTGCCCCAAACATAAAGGAATTGGAACTTTTTGCATGCATAAATTTAGTTGAGGTTCATCAGTCTGTTGGACTTCTTGAAGAGCTTAAATTTTGGAATCTTTGTGGATGCCAAAATCTTAGAATTATACCAAGAAACCTCAAGTTGAAATCTCTTAAAAGGATTTATTTCCATGGCTGTGAAAATCTTGAGCAAGGAACGGAAGCATTGTTTTCATCAATTGGATATCTCATTGCCCTTCAAAGGTTAAGTATAAGTTTAAAAAATGTGAAAGAGGTTCCAAGTAGCATCTCTAATTTAAAAAATCTTAGCTTTCTCTGTATGGATTATTGTGACAATTTTCCAAAAGCCATGGATACTCCTAATTGTTTCCCCAAATTAGAATTTTTAGGTATCCGTTACAGCAACATTACTATCCTTCCTGAAATCAATATCAAATTTCAGAAATTAAAAATTCTTTGCTTTCAACACTGCTGGAACCTTCGAGAAATTCCAATGCCTCCACCACATCTAGAAGATTTATATATAGAAGGGTGCAATTCCTTGGATTCACAATCAAGAAGAAGATTATTGAGTCAGGTCTCTCCCTTTCTCATAGAAATAAACAATTTTGTTTAACTTTCCCAAATATAATATATGACTAAATTTGCTAACTGAAGTTTCTTAAATTTGCATCAGTTTGGAGAAATGTTTGGGCTTCCACAATATATGGTATGTTCAAGGGGATCATTGCATCAGGACTTCGTTTCTGAAAAGTGCTACGATACATCTAAAATGTGTTCTACACCTAACCTTCCTAATGATGGATTTCAGTTTAACCTTGTCCTTCCAGGAACTAAGATTCCAAAGTGGTTCAACCATCAAAGTGTTGGAAGCTCCACATCATTCTCTATCAGTTCGGAATCTCTAGCATTTGCTTTCTGTGTTGCTTTAAAAGTAAAACTGAAGGATATTGTGTCAAATCGATATAAAGGTTTTCTTTGTTCTGTCCACATTTTCTTCAATGGTCATGAAAAAAGTTCTACTCATGTGAAATTTTATTTAGATTCATCATCTTTTATGTGGTTTCACTATAGAAGCAATAGCTCATTTGAAGGCATAGTTTTAGAGGATTGCAACAACATTAAGCTTCTATGTGAAGTTTCAAATTATGACCCAAAAGTGGCAAAAATTACAATAGAAAGGTGTGGGGTCCATGTAGCATGCATCTGTCCTCGAAATCCAGCTGTAGATAAGATGGCCTGCATAAGAATTCATGAAAGTTTAAGAGTGTCCTTTGATGAAAACTTAAAAATGTTTTTATTTAGAGTCGCTGCTCAAAAACTCGTCATATTCTCAAAAACCCATTGCCCTCTCTGTGAAATAGCAGAAGATTCCCTTTTACATCTATTTCAATGTTGTCCCTATGCCAAAGGAGTGTGGTATGGTGGTAGATGGGGTTTTCGAGTCGAAATGATCCGAGCTCAAACTATAATGGAATTTGTTGAACATATAATTGACCCCCCAAGTGAGTTACTCTCAGAAAGAATCACCAAAGATGAGTTCACGCTATATGCAGTAGTGGCAATGAAAATCCTTTGGATGGCACGAGAGGAAGCTTTGGTTTCAATCACCAAACCCATCATAAACCAATTAGTCCATCGTCTGAACAAGCAGTATGACTTTTACTTAAGAACACTCACCAAAGAGCAAAACAGGAGAAGTGCTTGGACCAAACCACTTGATCAATTGGTAAAGCTTAATTTTGATGCATCATGTGATCAAAACAATGTAGGCTTGGCTGTGGTTCTCAAAGATCAAGATGGGAATGGGAGAGCTATCGGACGTGGCATAAACATCAACAGCAAGATGGGAATGCCATTGGCCAAAGAGGAGCGCAAATTGTGGTAGAGGGTTCAAAGGTAAGCATTCCATGTATTTGATAAAATGTTTCTATGGGCTGAATGAATGAACTCACCTCTTTCTTTTCTAGAGAGGAGTTTCAATGTGTGTATATATATATATATATGATGGTAAAATATGGTAAGATTAAACAATTGGATTGCTATTTCTCTTTCTTTTTTGTTGTCAGATTAATCTCCTCTAGAGATACTCTTTATTTTGTTAGCTTGTTGTTGAGTATTTATCTTTAAATTGTTCTGTTTGAATTGCAGAAAACTTTATTGTAAAACTAGCTTGCAAGCCAAATTCTACTTTGGCTTTAGCTTCATCTTCATTTGGAAATCTGGATAGATCAAGAACATTTGATGTTTTTTCTTAGGAGGTACATTCTCTCATTGCTTCTTTTCCAAGCTAAATTCTGTTAGCTTCATCTCATGTGCTGTCAGGTGCTTGTTTTGTGTGTGCAGATTTTTATGTGGCTGAGTCCATTGTGTCACAAGCAGAAGATTCATGAACCAGGGTGTGATCAGCCATCAAGCACTTTGTAGAATATGCCAAATGTCAGATTAACAGTTAGAGGCAGACCTTCTGGAATTGCCACTACCAATTGTGACTGCTTTAATGACATGCATGATCAGCCATCCTACACTTCATCTCTAATACTTTGAGTTTAAAATATGTCTAGAGTAAGAAGATTTAGAGAATCAGAGCAACAAATTTTCTCTCATTTCATCTATTAAAATTGCATGCTGTGGTTTTTTCAGTTTAATTTTCTATTCATTTCTTTTTACATAACGTCTATGATTTCAACCAACATCAATGGAATATTTTTATATCTACAATGGAATATTTTTATAAAAGGTTGATGATACATTCTTAAATTACTTTCTTCTTGGTTAGCTGCCTTATTGAGGCTAATTATATGCATATTGCCTGCCTCTCTAATGAATAAACATTTTTTAGGCAGACAATAACTTCTTTATTTGAATGAAAATATATGCATATTTTAAATAAGGTATGTCTAAAAATATATTTTATAAGGAAAGTAAAAATTCTCTAATAAAGACCAATAATTTTTCTGTTGTATTATTCATTTTATGTTAATACTATCAAAACCTATGACTTTTGAATGGAATTAAGTGTTTGTGATATTTGCAAAAACTAAGGGGACCATCAATATCAATCAATCAATCAATATCAATATATATATAAAAGCAGAGACCTCATGTGGGAGTGCATGAGGTTCTAGCTTGTGGCACTTTAATAGAGTAGTTTTGCAAAAACATGGGCTGCCATTTAAAATTAACAAAAGGTTTTGTCTAAAATCAAAGTTCATAGCAAGCCCAAGCCCGTTTTTAACCCAGCCGAACTCTAATAAGTAATATGTAATAACTACAACTAACGCCAGGTACAATTAACGTAGTGGCTTTGAAGTTCTCTTATAAGTAACACAACCCTCTCCTCTTCATGTCTATTACAAAAGCCGAACGTTCTCCTCAATTACACCAACTCATCACTTTCTACCTCTTGCTATCCTAAGTTCTGACCTTTCATTTTTCTATTTAAATCTCAATTTTAAAGCAATGACTTCAAAGGGCCTCAAATAAATGACCAAGATGTTCTATATGCTTGGCATTGATTTCAATAGATCCATAAATCTTTCTAACTCTGTTTCTCTTAAAAATAGAATGTCTCTTTTGTTTCCATAGAAAGTAGCACTTCAAAGATTTTTTCTGAAAATTTTATTGCGAAAATTAAATGGAATTTGAACTTTGGGTTGCTATGTGTTCTTTTAACATTTTGAATGATGATTCTAGGAATATAGGACCAACCCAGAAGATCAACCTCAAGCAAAATGGTCGACCTGTCAAGGTAAAAAAAAAAAAAAACGTACTTTTGGGTTTTTTATTTTATAATTTTTCTTTATGCATGGTGTAGTTAAATCCTGTTAATTTGTTAATCCATATCCATCAATATCCAAATTTCTGTAAATACAAATGGATCCCACAGATTTTGGATTGAAGCCAAACACAAAATCTGCTCATGACATATAAAAACTGAGGAACAAATACTTGTAAGTATTAAGAAGAATGTAAAGTCTTGAGTTGAGTTTCTTTTGGTGCGGGTAGTCGTCCAAGGCTCCAAGTAATTGGCAGTGATCTTGGGTCAAGTAACATTAGCCACGTAAAATAAGTGCAGGGACATAACTTGAAGTTTAAGACTCTAAGGTAGTGTGTGCAATACAACATGTGCGGAGGTATATGTGTTCATGACTTTTTCTGGATGTTGAAGAAGCCACAAGATTTTTAATGTAGATACAAGTAACTTTCCCATCCAGGGCTTAACATTTGGAAAGTCCAAAATTAATTTTGTTATGCATGATGTATATATTCCACTCCATGTCTTCCCTACTCAAAATTTCATGTGTTTTATGGTTGCCTTAGAAATTTTAATAATTTTTTGTTCTAGGTATGTGTGTATATATATATTCGATGGATCTGTTCTAGGTATATTAGAGCTTGCCAGATGCATATTATTGATTTGGTTGTTAATACTTAGGCTCTATAAAGATTCCATAAACTTGAAAATTGTTAATATTAGTTCTCATCCTTCCAATCTTTGAATTATTTTTTTTTTTTAATATTTTGGTTGGATCATGGTCCCCAAAGACTCAACAAATTTCCAATAATTGTATTGTTTGCAGTTTCACCTATCTCAGTTGTGCATCAACTGTTGCACAAGATGGGAGGGTTGGCATGCCTATTCACTAAAGGTTACTAGGTTTTTTTTTTTTTTTTTTTTTATCCTCTTAAGTTTAGTTTAGTCAAGCAGCCTAAAAAATTAGTGCAACGTACTACTGAATCTTTTTTTTTTATAATTATTTTAGTTCTAGACTTGTTCAAATTAGAAACTACAACTTAGCATATGACATTCTTTGATGTTCAAAAAATTACTACCAAATTTTGTCACTAGCGCTACTTCTCTTGACTATATGAAATTCTTTTCGAATTTATTAGTTCTCCAACTTGGATCATGATTTTAATAAAGTTGATCTATGAATGAAAATTCACAGTCTCCTTTTTAAAATTTTCTTTTAGGCCTTAACTATGGTGTTTGATTACTACAAAGGCAATTCTTCAATAACTAATGACATATTTGCAACAATAAGATTGAAAATTTATGGTGGCAAAAATGTCCCTTATGTGTAAGACATTTTCAGGGCATTAGGTCTTGGTATGTATTTAGTAAATTCTTGAGAAATACATAATGAGGGCTCCAAGTAGAAGACTTGGTCTTGGTGCCAAAGGATGTATTTCTTAGTGCATTTGGCCATACATAATGTATATTAGAAGCTTCAAGGATGCTAAAAACTCATTATAGATAAATCCTTACACTTCTATTAGTAAGTTGAACAATGGTGAGATATCACCCCTTTCATTTTCTTTATAAAGATGGTTGTGGTTAAAGAAAATTATCTTCTTTCTGGACTTTATTTCATAGTGATATAATGATTGGGAAATTATGTGCTAGGCATAATTTGGTGGTTTACATACAGGAATTTACTACTCTTACGAGCATTAGCGAGTATATTTATTAAAAAAATCAATACCATGTAGCTTCTTGAGAATTAGTATCTTTGTTGTAGCTAGCTAAAAGGATTCAAGAATTACTTGGAGGAATGTACTTCATAATGATTTGGCAATATAAGGGAATTTTTTCCCCATGTTGATGAAATATATATTTTTCATATCTATTTCTCAAACCATTCATTGCTAGATAGGAGTTAGATTAATACTCACAAACCAAACCAATTATATGCTTGCTCTCTTTCAAAGGATGTGAAAATAATAACTGTGCAGGTAACATAACCAAAATAATTAAATAATTGTGAATTCAATCACGCAACACACACATTCTTAATTATGTTATAGTAATTTATGTTTCTTTTTAATTTTCCGCTTTTTAAATTTATAATATAATTGAAGCTAATTATGTAAATATTATACCACAAGATGAAATTATAAAGTATCCGCGCATCACGCAGGACATCATCTAGTTTGAATCAATAAATACACTACTTTTTTTTTTTTTTTTTTTTGAGGGAGAAAAGTAAGAACTTTATTAAATACACTACTTGATTCTAGGAAATGAACGTTTAATTGTGATATCATTATGAATACTGTTTTCATATTTGTTTGATAGGGACACAAAATAAATCAAATAATTTTTGACATATCAAAAAAATCCCATTGCCAATTACGTGACTTACGGGGGATTGAGCATGTCAAGGAAATCCCATTAGCGGTTTGGTTTCGATCATATGGGAGTAATCAAGTGGCCACTTTGCTCCGAGTTTGGTTTACATTTTCTTCATTGTGATTTTAGTTAGTATGATCCATATTGCTGATTTGTTACATACGACAACATATAAGTAAGATAAAATGTTGACTAATATTATGGTTAGTCAAGTTGGAGCAAGTTCTCTGATTTTCTAAAGTTTGAGTTTTGTAATGAACTTCTCAAACTAATGATATTTATTTCTTCTTGTCTAGTTGAATCTATGAATTTTATACTCTGTCATGTTTGTCTTTTATTTCTCCCACTGTATGCCTAAGAAAGTTCAACGAAGAATGACTTTACCTTTGAACTTTAGTATCACTTTTTCATACTTAGTAAAACAAATAATTACTTCGGAGTAGGTAATTAATTTGTCATAGGGTTGGTCTTATTTAACGAATTGAGTAGGGGATAACGCTTTCTACCATCATGTCATGTTAAAGGCTAGCTCAATCAATTTCTTGAATTTATATCCCTTAATCTCTGGAGCTCCCGTGTAGTAGTATCAAATAGCCTTCTCACTCTTCCACTTCACCAAAACTCCATTTCTGTTTTTCTGTGAATTCTCTGACTTAAAGTCTTCAACATGGATTATAGATTTCATTGATATTCATATCAAAAACAGCAAGGGCTCCCAGAAATCTTCACAAGCAATTGAGAATCTATATTTTAAATATTACTTGGCTTCCCTCATTGCTTATTTAAGGCAAAATCTTGTTACCTTGGTCTCATTTAATGTAAGGGTACCTATTTTGTCAGTGCAGATTGTTATGTCCGACCCAGATTGTGACTAGCCAACACATAATCAACATGCACTTCACAGACTAAGCCAAAGTACAGTAACAGCCAGTGACAATACCAACAAGTGCATTAAAATATGTTGGTGCCGCCCATCCCTCAATACGTCCACCCTGATGTCTCTACTTGTTGGGAAAGCTTCTCAAATTGCCTGGATTGCTTGAAGTTACAGACAGCAGAAAGAACAACAACCAGAATAGCAGCAACGATAATACTCCCACTATGATACTACCCATCTTTCCAGCCATACTGTTTGATATCTAAGGCAGTGAGAGTATAGCTCAGGTTGAAAGTAAAATAACAGTGGTGTCCTCGAATGCTTCAAAGACATAACTGCGGAGCTTTTTGCAGGTGCCTTTTGGTACTTACTGGCAACATAAACATTCTTTCTATGAATAAAATCAGCCTTATTATCACTAATATCTCCCTTTATGTCTGTTTCAAGAATCACAGCCAGTGCTTTTACTCTACCAGAGTGACTCAAAGCCTAATAATGTGTTCAGAGTGACTGAGAAGAGGTTTGTGGACAAGTTAGTGAGCAAATATCAAAATGAGGTTCCAGATGTTGTTAGTGCACACCAAGGCAAGATAGAATTTCAAGGGTTCCCCTTTGATTTGAAAATTTGAGTTATAATGAGTTCAACAAATGGCAATGATGGAACAAATCACTGCCTTTGGCCACATCTTCATTTAGTTTAGTCCATCTTTATTGCTCACATTGGGTGATGAATATAAACTCGTCAAAGTTGAGCTGAACCTTTTATGTATAACGACAAACCCATGCACTAGTTTTATGGAGGTGGCTATATGGGCTGGCAATTTGAAATTTGAGTTTTGAAGAAGTCAGTAACCCTTGGCCTGCTCTGATTACATTAGACAGGAATATGGCATTGCACAAGAATCTTTATGATCCAGCTAGCTGGTGGTCCTCTCAAATTATCTTTTTTCATCAATAGTTAGGGTGGATTCTAAGGTTGATGTTATTTAAAAGTGTGTTTCAAATGTCAAGGCACTCTAGGATGTTTAGGTGTTTCAGGTCTTGTGATAAGAATTTACTCAAAAACCATACATTTTTGCAATTATTATTATTCTCCTTTTGTTTTCTCTAAAAAGGTTAGTTTCTATTGTTTTATTTTTTGTTATCATATCTATTTTGACTTGCATTGACTGATGACTACCTATGCTTTTGTTCTTTTTCAGTCTAATATCTTTGTCATCTCTTTGCATTATTTTACTTTTTCTATTTAATTAGTAATTGTTCTGTACTATACTAATCCCATGACGCCATATTCAAAGTCTAATATGGGAATGGTATCTTATTAAAGATTCTCAGCTACTCAGCTTGAATAAGTCTAGCTAATATTTTTTTTTTTTTTTTGAAAATTAAATAAGAATATTTTATAATGGTAAGACTATCTCTTGGTAAGGACCTCTTGTTTGGTAGATGCTATGGAATGACTTGGGGGCTTGTTGCATAAAGTAGCAACTATACCTGGTTTCAGTGTGACTGAAAGGACATTATCATCTAATTTAATGTCGTGTACCGTTTTAAGTTTTAACTTTTAAGGGCTGGTGTTCAGATCAATTGCTTGGGAATTCCCTAAATGTGTCCAATAGAGTAGCTTGAGGGAATGTATGTTTTCTTTGATAGTGTCATTACATTTGTTAATGTTGCTTACAAGTTACTACCAAAGCCATTGCCCCCAATTGGCGAGCTTGCTAATGGCTACATACACTGGGGTCTTCCATTAATCAATAGAGGCATATGTTACATGCTATTGCGTCCTTTTCATCTGTAGCCTTTTACCTTTTCATGCTTGTATTCCAATTGCCACTTCATTGTTTCTTCTTTCTCAAAGCTGGTACCTGTAAGCTATACTGCTCTTCCAAAATTCTATAGGATAAGGCAATTGCAGTATGTATCTTTTTATGTTTGTGACTATATATCTGAATTTTTGTTGTGTTTAAGCTCTTTTTGCATCCCAGAATATTAGTTTCCTAATGAGTTCACCATGAAACCTTTCTCTTAGTTTCCTATCAGTTTGTATGGCTTCCTATATATGTTAGCAAAAACGTTATGGCTGAGCAAGTTGGGTGATAACCTTTCAGAGTCAGTCATGATTCATGATGCAACCATTATCCCTGAAAGAGAAGAACCAGCATTAGAAAAATGTTAGCATTGCCATTTGACTCAGTTCATCTGAGCTTGATCTCATGATCAGTTCCTTAAATGTTGTTCTTCCCTTTCCCACTACCATTTATATATGCATCTCATTTCTTATATAATCTGTTCTAGTCCTTCCATCCTAAACCTTGGGATGCATACATCATGTAGAGCAATACATGTGCTTGCAATATCTGTTCTAGTTCTTCTTTTTATTCTGTATAGCTTAGCATAGTTGCTGAACACAAAACAAGTGAACTGTAAATGTGGCTCCTATGCTGGGATCTTGTGTTGGCCCTTTAATGGGGTGTATTTGATTCCTCTAATTTCTTTATCTGTTGATTGTGCAACTAGTAAAGCTCCAATTATGCAATAATAAAGATATTACAGAAAAATGGGAAAGAAAAATGCCACACCATGCCTGAGAGGAAGCATTGGATTACCAATTAACTAAAAACAATGCTATTCCCATCAAAGGACACAGATTATTTAAAAACGTTTACAAGCTGGTTGTACCATGCCCATCTTTCATAAGATCTTACCAGGTCCTCAACTTTGGAAACCTCCAAATTTGTATTCTTAGAATTTCTATACAGTATAGACTTCACAAAATATTTTAAATTTTTGTAGCTTGTGATAGGCCAAGAATGTATTGACCCATTGTGATAAAGTAACCAATTGATTTAACCAAGTTAATTAATTAATTCAATTAACATGCAAAATGCGTGGTAGCACAAACAAATCACCAATTAACTAAATGCAGTGGAAATTAAACTGACACGGTGGTTTGTTTACGAATGGGAAAAACCTACACGGTAAAACCCCCACCGGGTGATTTTAAGGTCACCACTCTCGAGAATTCACTATTATCAAAACAAGCGGTTTCAAGTAAAAGAATCTCAGTACCTTATACCAACCTATAGTTGAACCCTTACCCCAATACCCAATTGGACTTGTTCTGTAGTGACAATCTCTCCTTTCCAATGCACGGCTCCCAGTACTTGACTTAACCAATAGATGCGCGGATCCTAGTATGCGACTCGATCACCAACTTAAGAAAGATGTTGGCTACAAAGTTCTTCAGTTCATCCAGACGATGAAGATCACGAAACTCCTTGGTCACAAAACCCTACGGTGTACAAACACAGCAGCTTCTTCAAGAGAAAGATGAACTAGGGCAAATTCTGTCTCCAGTCACAATTTGCATGAACACAACTTTGCTTCACACTTGCGCAACTGTGCAACCTTTGACGGCCCTTGTTCGCGTAAAATAATCTGCAAGTGCACAGAATCGTAACAAGTAGTAAAATGTTTTTAGAAAACGAATGTCGAACCCACAAGGATTAACTATGTTATTGAATACCGAAATTCACTAAATTAATTACTATTTGGAAAATCGAAAATAAATGGAACGTTCTATTCTCTGAATTAAATTAAACTATTTAATAAAAATAAATCTACGAATAAAAAGAATTAACAAGGCGTAAAAAACCTAACAGTGTAAAAATATTATAAGAATGGATCTAGAGCAGTTGATTTCACCTAACAAATCCCACACAATTTATTCTTCCTAATTATTAAATTCTAATAATCTCCAGTTGATGATTAAAAATTCCTTAAGTATTCAATATCTTCTCTCGAATAATATCAAAAATATCTTCAACTAACAATTCCATATCTCTATGTGAATTTAATTAATTGGAGACTCATTACGTACTTTGAATTTTTTGAAAAATCACACTAGTCGCGGTAAAGCATCTCTACTTTCGCTCAACTAATGGTGTTTAATTCTAGAACTAAAATAACAAATCACCTCTCGGTCTCATTGTAATTCAATTGATCAAACTATAATTTGTAAAAAATAGAAAGCATTAAGAATAAGAATTAAACACTCAATCATGGAAATATTAAAAATAAAATAACTTAGAAAATAAATTGTGTGTTCATTGCTAGACTACATCAACGCTCTAGAAAATAAAATTTAGTTCATAATAAAATTGAAAAGAAAACAAATGAAACTTATGTCTTTCATCTGCATTGGTTGATCAACATGAAGCTCTCGCCTTTGTCCTCAGATCCTCCTCTTCAGAAAGACTCCTCAAAAGCAAATTCTTCTATGCGGCAGCCCCCTTTTTCCTCTCAGGTTTTTCCTCCATTCTTTTTACCCTAAAGAGCCTTTAAATAGGTCAAGGAATCCTATTACAAGTTGAATTCCCGTTTGGAGAAAATCCCAGATTTTTAGGCTTCATTTAACCTACGATTTTGGCCCATTTAACGTCAGAATTCGGAATTTTGGTAAACTATAAAGTTGTAGCCCTTTAAGTTAACTTTCCAACCCAACTTGAATCATCTCGATTGGACATCTGAACCGAAAGTTATGCCAAAAATACTAATTGATGTGCGGGCTGAAATCCTAATCCAAATTGGACATAAATTTAATTGGGTCTTCAAGTCAACCAATTTACATCCACAAGATGTGGATTAATCTGAAATCTTCTCAATCCTTCAAAGCACAAATGAATAGATAAATATAAGTAAAAAATCAAATCAAATCAAAAGAAATAAAGGAAAACTAACAATTTTAATAAATAAGAGGATAATAAAAATCATGTAAAAATTACACTTATCAGCCCTTAAAATAATCCTTATATATGTTTAGGGTTGTGAGAAAAGAAAGCCTAAACACGTACTCACGGATTAGAGTGAAATCAGCTCTGAAAAAATGAATTTCATAAACCTTGACAGATAGGGTATCTGTCGAGCTTCGGGTTGAAACATCTTTTAAATCTCAATAGATGCCAGCTGTTGAGCTTTAAAAACCAGCACTTCTTCACTTGTTTCTTGGACAGACTTGCATGGCTTTAATACTTGAACTTGAAACCTTGTTCCTTGAAGTATTAAACACATCCTAGATCTACCCAATTACAAGTAAAGTGCATTTTGTCAAAGGATTAGCCAATTACATAAAAATATTGACATATGTTCCTAACATGATTCGCATATGTCCTAACAATCTCCCCCTTTGGCAATATGTGACAAAACCACAACAAACAAATAAACATATGAGAGAAGTCAGAAATCACTCAACTCATACTCACTTGTTGAATACAATAAAATCTATCCTAACACAAACTCTTGAAAAACTTTGCAAGAAGAGAGTTTATGGCAAGTAAACTTTGACAACCTGTATTTCTGAAACACTTTAAACAAAACTCATCAAGGCATCTTAGTGTGAAACAGAAATATAAGATTGCATACAATAAACAAGAAACATGTGTATAAAAATAGAAAAGAAACAACACATGGAGAGATAGGTGAAAGAACTGTAATAACAACCTCATCATATATATAACATCAATAAAGAATACAAGGTTTGCTATCACAATGTAAGAACAATGTATCTCTAAAAGAAGAAAAGAAAAATATATAAGTCCTCACTGCATCCCTCATATACACTCCCCCTAACAAAAATCTCCTATAATAACCCTCCCCTTATGTGTATGACTACTCTCATATCAAAACTACTCCTCCTTTTTGTCACGAGTGACAAAGGGCAAGTACATAAAGTAGACATCTCATCATCACTAGGCGAGCTAGCACCATCATCATCATCAGCATCCTCACTGCTAGAACCATTGTCACTCTCATCCTTAGAGGCTAATGGAGATGGAGAGGAAGCAACAGTGAAACCACCCATGCCAGCCTGCCGTCACACGATACGACCGACACGAGTGTTCACCTAACACAACTCATCACTAAAAGTGTCAAGGCGAGCATCCATGCACACAAGCTATGCCATGATGGCCTCAAATGTCACTCCACCCACAGAAGACGAAGAAGGGGAGGTGGATGGAGTGGTAGAAGTTGGAGGAGCTACCGTCTCGGTCTGCGTCCACCTCAGCCGAAGCGGAGCATCACTCCGTCTAACGGTAGCAACGTCAATGGCACCCATGACGAAGAAGTGATGGGATGGAGGAAAGGAGATAGAAAAATGGCGAAGAATCCTCGTGATAGCTAAAGGAAAAATGAGCTTATCACAAGTTACCGTATCCCTATAGACATTTATGAGGGATAGAATAAAGTGAGAAGGGAAGTCAATAGAAAGATCCCCAATGAGGGATAACAAAAATCGAGCACGAGGCTCTATGATAGTGTTATAGTGTGACATAGGATGAAGGATAAATGTCATCACCATGTTCAGGAATCTCAGACCTTTAGTAAAGGTCGAGCAACGGGTGTTCTGACGATCACCCCAAGAAGAAGGAGTCTCATAGAACAAAGACATAAGCTTGTCTTTGGACACAGTCCTCATACGATCACAACCGAGGTAGTTAGGATGCGCTACCCTCAGGACATGGAGGACCTCAGATACAATATCCGGAGTGACCACAATGCACGTACCTCGAATGCGAGTAGAAAACTGAGGTATTGAAGTATCGAATTCGTGCATATTGGAGTAAAACTCCTATATGATCATGGTGGGACAAGTGACCGAGGCACCACACAATGACTCCTAAACCCGACTATAGATGACAGTGGGTAGGTCAGTATCAGAGAAATCCAACAAAATGACTTGGCGTTCCGAATGAATGCCTCGTCGAGAGAAGTTCTCCGAGAAGTCCTTACGGGCTTTCTCATCATGAAACCGAACAGAAGAAGGTGTAGGATTAGAAGAAGAAGTGGATGCCCCGGAACGAAGAGGGTTCTTGGACGGAGTGGATTTACGTTTGGGTGCCATGTAGCAATTAACGCAAGAAAGAGAGAGAGAGAGAGACAATCAGAAAAGTACCAACACAGTAGTATATAAGAATGTAAAGAAATGAAGGTAAGTATGCATGAAAATGCATGAGCATGTGACGTGCAAATTTAAATACATCATGGGCTCAGCCCAATCCAAACCTACCAGCACACAACATTACAACAAAGTAAACACACCTCTAAATGCATGGAACATTGTTATAATGCAAATGTGATGCAATGCATGAAGTTTTAAACTCATTTAAGCAACACCCATCCCAAAAGTTTCACAAAAACTTCATCAATTTTGAAAAACCTCATAAATTTTCAAAAATCCCAAAAGTTAGGTCAAAAGGAATGAAATGCATGATAAAGTGAAGGATTAAGGACCTTGCCATTAAAGAAGAACAAGATCAAGGTCGAAACACTCTTGGGAATGAAGTTTGGAGTGAGAGAGAAGAGTTTGGGAGGTGAAAAGACTAAAAGCAATTGAGAGAGATCGAGGAGAAATGATCTGAAATCGCGAGGATCCTATATACAGAAACTTCATAATTCTCGATGGATCGAGAGCTATCGAGAATTAAAAACTAGCTTTTTAGCTGACGAAGATCTATCAAGGATCTAACGAGAGGTGTCCATAGCAAAGATTCTTGATGGATCGAGGTATCTATCAAGAAGCTATCGAGCATCCAGAAGGTTTCTCGATGGATCGAAGTAGCTATTGAGAGCTATCGAGAATGTAATAAAAAGCAGCTGAAGGGTCTCAATAGATAGCCTAGCTATCAAGAGGTATCGAGATAGCTATCAAAATTGCTTAAAAACATTTTTTCAAGAAAAGAAAAACACAAATATGAATGCAATCAAGCATGCTACACAACCAAAGATCCAAACAACATTTTAAGCTCTCAAAAACATCTCTCAATAAGAAAAATGTCAAGCACAAAGATCCAAAACACACACACACACTAAACAAGTCTAACCAATTTTATATTTCAAAAACAAGTTAAAACAGTTTAGTGAGCATACATTAACACATGTATTCCTTGTGATGGCCAAATCATATTGTACCTGCACATGTATCAAAAGTAGCAAAGAATATTGCATGTTGTGTGGGAAAAATATCACAAGATTGCACAAGTGTCAACATGTTATGACGATTTGAGATATGATAAAATCACTTTAACTCACACACAATCATAACTGTTTGATAGGGACTATCACCTCTGACGTACATCCTATAACTCCCACATCTCCTAGAATACACACTTGCAATCATATATAAAGCATTTTGATTCTTTTTGCTTTTTGTTGTTCTTTGCATATTTTTATTTTAAGCAAACCATGTATGGGCATATAAGAGATAGAAAAGAAATACCCAATGATGTTAAGCATTTGACATTCCACTTTTGCTATGCCGAAACATACAAATGTCATTTCATGATTAGCGGGCAACAGTGGTGAAATGGTTATTTATGTCTTTCTCTTAGGATTTTCTAGTCCTTCCCGTCAAAAAGAGTGATACGAGTGTTAAGTACAAAAGATTACTTAACCTTACTCATCACCAACACGAGCCACAAAACTCACTTGCTTAGTTGTGCATAGAGATGCTCATCTAAGCTACAAAAGATACAAAGTCTAGAAAACTTTGTTTCATTGGCCATCCAAGGTACACAAGTACCAACGTACACAAACACACACTGTTTTTATATTTTTCTGATTTTTCAAAAAAAAAATTATTTTATATGAAAAACAAAATAAAGCAAAACTGAAAAGTAAATAGGCAAAAACATGTTAAACATAGCAATGCATAAAACTAGACTGACTCAAAACTAGAAAGCAAAACACACAAGTAATGCAAAAACAAAAACAATAAGGGGAGAGAGAGAAGAAGTGATAGAATCACTTGGAGCCCTTTTCCTTCCATACCTTGGAAGAACCTTTTCTTTTAGCAAACCCTTGATCTGGTGGTGAGGGGGAAGAATTTAAACCGTTCAAGTTCGAAAGGAACATGAGGGCTTTGAGAAGATCTCCATGAGGAGCAAAGGAGGATGGAAACTGATTTTGGTTTCCCAACGCAATCATGCTATTGCTCTGTTGTGTGGCTAACCACTTTTATAGCAATTAGGTCAGGTATGTCCAGCTGCACCACAGTGATGACAGAAATGTTGCTTTTTTAGTTTGGGCTTTTGGGTATTTCCCTTCTTAGTCCTAGAGTTTTTAGTCTCATTCTTAGCACGTTTAGGGGATGCTCCTGAGATAGACTTACCCTTGTCTATGTCTCACTAGCTAAATCATTTTCAACTTCATTGTTCTCAGTTTCAACATTATCAGCAGAAGGAACAAAAACAGTAGTACTAGCAGAAGAAATACTAGGAGAAGAGAAATCATACCCTAAACCGGTTCGATCTGAAGCAAATTTCTGAAGACTAAGCATCTCATCAAGCTTTGCACTTGAAGTTCTTTCCAACTGGGCTCTGACTTGGAACAATTCTGCCTTAAGCTTCTTGGTCTTCTCAACCAAGAAATTATTCTCAAATCTTAGTGCTCCAATGGTCTGATTTGCTTCATCAAACTTTGTGGAAATTTCTTCTTGTTCAAGCTCCACTTCACTAAGCTTCTTGGTGGCCAACCTATACAACTTCTCATGCTTTTCCGAGCCCTTGTATAATTTTGCATAGGATGTGTGAATGTCATTTTGTTTATCCATCTTTTCAAACTTAGACTCCACCAATTCCTCTTCTTCATCCACATCTTCAACAATCCCTTCAGTAGGATTTACAGTGTCATTGAAGGAATTTAGGATTCCATCATCCTTAGGCTCAATGTTGCTCAACATAGCAACAAGTGCCTTGCTCTTGCCTTGAGATACGTAGGGCATTCTTGTTTCATGTGACCGAAACCCTGACACCCAAAGCATTTTGGTCTTGAGAGAACAGTGTACTGATCACCATCCCTAGCATCCTTCTTCCCTTTGTCTTGACTCTTGAATTGTGAAGAACTGGATTGCTTTCGATCTTTGTCAAATCCTTTCACATTGGCATTCTTCATAAACTTCTTGAATTGCCTCGTGATATAGGATTTCATCTTAAAATCTTCATCATCTGAAGACTCATCAGTGTCACTGCTCTTGGCCTTTAATGCCATGCTTTTGCTCTTGCTTGATTTCTCAATCCTTATCAAACCCAACTCATAGGTTTGTAGATTTCCAACCAACTATGTCAAAGGAATTTTATCAATATCCTTTGATTCCTAAATCGCGGTGATCTTGGCATGAAATCTCTCAGGTAGGGATCTGAGCACCTTTTTCACAATCTTGGGTTCAGGAATAGTTTCCCCAAGATTAAAGGTTGAGTTCACTGTGTCCTTGAGCTTGGCATAGAATTCATTGAATGACTCATCCTCCTCCATCTTAATCTCTTCAAAGCTCGAAGTAAGCCTCTGAAGCTTTGAATTCTTAACAGCTTTGGTTCCTTCATAGGTTGTCTGGAGAATGATCCATACTCCCTTAGCAGTTTTAGTAGAGGATATCTTATTGAATTCCTCATTCATGACTGCACTGAATAGAGCATTCAATGCCCTACTATTGAAGTTTGCCACCTTGATCTTAGCATCACCCCAGTTGGTCAGCGCTTCCGTAGGCTTGGTCCAACCTATCACCACAGCTTGCCACAATTTTTCATCCAATGACTGCAAGAAAGCTCTCATGTGTACTTTCAAGTATGCATAGTTAGTGCCATCAAATAAAGGAGGTATGATAAGAGACTGTCCTCTATCCATGACAAACAGGGGTCAATGGATTACATAGAAAAGATTAACACCTAATCAAAGTGTGTCTACTTTTAAACCACTTGATAGGCCAAGAATGTATTCACCCTTTGTGATGAATTAACAAATTAATTAGCCAAGTTAATTAATTAATTCAATTCCCATGCAATATGCGTGGTAGCACAAACAAATCACCAAATAGCTAAATGCAGCGAAAATTAAATTGATACGGTGATTTGTTTACGAATGGGGAAAACTTACACAGCAAAAACCCCACCGAGTGATTCTAAGGTCGCCACTCCCAAGAATCCACTATTATCAAAACAAGTAGTTACAAGTAAAAGAATCTCAGTACCTTATACTAACATACAGTTGAACCCTTACCCCAATACCCAATTGGACTTGTTCTGCAGTGACAATCTCTCCTTTCCAATGCACGACTCCCAGTATGTGACATAACCAACAGATGCACAGATCCCAGTACACGACTTGATCACCAACTTAAGAAAGATGTTAGCCGCAAAGTTCTTCAGTTCATCTAGACGATGAAGATCACGAAACTCCTTGGTCACAAAACCCTACGGTGTACAAACACAGCAGCTTCTTCAAGAGAAAGATGAACTAGGACAAATTCTGTCTCCAGTCACAGTTTGCATGAACACAAATTTACTTCACACTTTCACAACTGTGCAACCTTTGACGGCCCTTAAAATAATCCCTATATATGTTTAGGGTTGTGAGAAAAGAAAGCCTAAACACATACTCACGAATTGGAGTGAATCTGCTCTGAAAAATTGAATTTCATAAACCTCGACGAATAGGGTATCTATTGAGCTAGCTGTCGAGCTTCGAGATTTTATAGCTTTTTAAACCTCGATAGATACTAGCTGTTTTGCTAGCTGTCGAGCTTTAAAATCTAGCACTTCCTCACTTGTTTCTTGGACAGACTTGCATGGCTTTAACACTTGAACTTGAAACCTTGTTCCTTGAAGTATTAAACACATCCTAGATCTACCAAATTACAAGTAAAGTGCATTTTGTCAAAGGATTAGCCAATTACATAAAAATATTGACATATGTTCCTAACATGATTCACAAATGTCCTAACAAAAAAATGTTAGGCCTCCATAACATATTTTTTTAGCACATATGTCAATATTTTTTTTCCCCCATAACCAACCACTAACATTTTTTTTTTTCAAAAGTTTGATTTTGGGTGGAATGTTCTCGAGGTATAGGTATAATATTTTAAAACCAAATCCGAGAAAAATACACTAGGCTTCCATTTTTATGCCCTTCTATCGATACATTGTTGAAATCTAAATTTTGGGTAACTCGGTGGGGCATTTTTCAAACGGCAATAACTCTCATGATTTTTGGTGAAAATATTCAAAAATTGTATTAAAATTCTAGCTCGAAATGTCTACTTTTGTAAATTTTCAAACTATGTCAAAGAATTCCTTACCATTCAAAACTTATTGTCATAACGGTGACCGAAGGTCACTTTTCTACACATTTTCAAAACGATTTAGTCTCGTCAAAAACTAGCAACTAACGTATCTTTTACCAAAATTTTAATTTTGGGGGACTGTACTCGAGGTATAGGTATAACACTAAAACCAAATCCCTAAAAAAAAATGTTAGGCTTCCATTTTTACGCCCTTCTATGGGTATATTGTCGGAATCCGAATTTCAGGTAACTCGCAGGAGCATTTTTCAAACGACAATAACTCTTATAATTTTAGTCAAAAAAATTCAAAATTTGTGATAAAATTCAAGCTCAAAATGTCTAATTTCTAAAATTTTCAGATGCGTCAAAGAATTCCTTACCATTCAAAACTTATTGTCAAAACGGTGACCAAAGGTCAATTTTCAACACATTTTCTAAGCGATTAAGTCCCGTGAATAACTAGCCACCAAAGTATTTTTTTTCCTAAAGTTTGATTTTGGGTGGATTGTTCTCAAGGTATGGGTATAATATTTTAAAACCAAGTCCGATAAAAAGACATTAGGCTTCCATTTTTACGCCCTTCTATAGGTACATTGTTGGAATCCAAATTTTGGGTAAGTTAGTGGGGCATTTTCAAACGACAATAACTCTCAAGATTTGTGTCGAAAAAATTCAAAAATTGTGTTAAATTTCAAGCTCAAAATGTCTACTTTCTTAAATTTTCAGGCCACATCAAAGAATTCCTTACCGTTCAAAACTTATGGTCAAAACGGTGACCAAAGTTAAGTTATTAACATATTTTCTAAGCAATTAAGTCTTGTGAATAACTAGCTAGTAACCGATTTTTTTTTTTTTTTCCTAAAGTTTGATTTTGGGTGGACTGTTCTTGAGGTATAGGTATAATATTTTAAAACCAAATCCATGAAAAAAAATTTAGGCTTCCATTTTTACGCCCTTCTATCGGTACATTGTTGGAATCCAAATTTCGGGTAACTCGGTGGGGCATTTTTCAAACGACAATAACTCTCATGATTTTTGTCAAAAAAATTCAAAGTTTGTGATAAAATTCAAGCTTGAAATGTCTACTTTCTAAAATTTTCAGACCGCGTCAAAGAATTCCTTACTGTTCAAAAGTTATTATCAAAACGGTGAGCAAAAGTCACTTTTCAACCAATTTTCTAGGCAATTTAATCTCGTGAATAACTTGCCACTAATTTATACTTTTCCAAAAATCTGATTTTGTGTGGACTTTTCTCGAGGAATAGGTATAATATTTTAAAACCAAATCTGTGAAAAAAAATGTTAGGCTTCCATTTTTACTCCCTTCTATCTGTAAATAGTTGGAAACCAAATTTCTAGTAACTCGGTGGGAAATTTTTCAAAGAACAATAACACTCATGATATATGTCAAAAAATTCAAAATTTGTGTTGAGATTCAAGCTCGGAATGTCTACTTTCTAAAACATTTAGACAGCGTCAAAGAATTCCTTACCGTTCGAAAGTTATTGTAAAAACCGTGACCAAAGGTCACTTTCCAACACATTTTCTAAGTGATTAAGTCTCGTGAAAAACTTGCCACTAACGTATTTTTTTTTCCAAAAATTTGATTTTGTGTGGATTATTCTCAAGGTATAGGTACAATATTTTAAAACCAAATCTGTGAAAAAAAATGTCAAACTTCCATTTTTACGCCATTCTATCGGCACATAGTTGGAATCCAAATTTCGGATAACTGGGTGGGGCATTTTTCAATTGACAATAATTCTCATGATTTTGGTCGAAAAAATTCAAAATTTGTGTCAAAATTCAAGCATGGAATGTCTTCTTTCTAAAACATTGATTTTGTGTCAAATAATTCCTTACCATTCAAAAGTTATTATCAAAACGGTGAGCAAAAGTCACTTTTCATCACATTTTCAAAGTGATTTAGTCTTATGAATAACTAGCCACTAACATAATTTTCTTCCTGTTAGGACATGTGTTTTCACTTGTTAAGAACATATGTCACTTATTTATGTAAATTGGCTAATCCTTTGACAAAACGCACTCCACTTGTAATTGGGTAGTTCTAAGTGTTTTTAATACTTCAAGAAACAAGGTTTCAAGGTCAAGTGTTGAAGTCATCAAGTCTGTCCAAGAAAAAGCAAGCTGAAGTGCAATTTCATTAAATCTCGACACCTGCTCGATAGCTACCTCGACACCTGCTATCTATCGAGATTTATAATTTTAGATTTTCTAATCTAATTTTCTTGGGATCCGTGAATATGCTTTTGGGCCTTCTTTTCTTCTAACCCTAAACATATAAAAGGATTGTTTTAAGAGCCGTCATATTGTACACAAGTTGCAAAAGCATTGAGCAATCTTTGTTCAAGTAAATTGTGATCAAAAGACGAAGTTCTTAAACTAGTTCATCTTCTCTCAAGAAGTTGCTGTGTATTTGCACCAAAGGGTTTTGTAACCAAGCATCTTCCTGATCTTCATCGTGTAGGATGAACTGAAGAACTTTGCAGCCAACCTCTCCTCTTTAGTTGGTGTTTGAAGTCGCGTACTAGGATCCGCGCATTGGTTAGTCACATACTTGGGAGCCGTGCACCAAAGGCGGAAATTGTCACTACAGATCAAGTCCAATTGGATATTGGGGTAAGGGTTCAACTGTAGGTTGGTAAGGTACTTGGGATTCCTTTACTTGTAACCACTTGATTTGATAATAATGGAGTTTCGGAAGTGGTGACCTGAAAATCACCTGGTGGGGTTTTTGCCGTTAGGGTTTTCCCCATTCGTAAACAAATCACTGTGTTATTTAATTTCCGCTGCATATTTAGTTTTTGGTGATTTGTTTGTGCTTCCACACAATTGCATGATTAATTGATTAATTAATAACTTGGCTAATTAATTAATTGGTATAATCACAAGGGATCATTCAGATTGTGGCCTATCACTTCCAAAAGTTTGATTTTGGGTGGATTGTTCTCGAGGTATAGGTATAATTTTTTGAAACCAAATCCTTGAAAAAAATGTTAGGCTACCATTTTTACTCCCTTCTATTGGCAAATAATTGGAAACCAAATTTTAGGTAACTCGGTGGGCCATTTTTCAAACGAAAATAACTCTCATGATTTTTGTCGAAAAAATTCAAAATTTGTGTTGAAATTCAAGCTCGGAATGTCTACTTTCTAAAATATTAAGACTGCTCAAAGAATTCCTTACCATTCAAATGTTATTGTCAAAACGGTGACCAAAGGTCACTTTTCAACACATTTTCTAAGCAATTAAGTCTCGTGAAAAACTTGCCAGCAACGTATTTTTTCCAAAAATTTGATTTTGTGTGGATTGTTCTTAAGGTACAGGTATAATATTTTAATACCAAATCCATAAAAAAAATGTTAGACTTCCATTTTTACTCCATCCCATCGGCACATAGTTGGAATCCAAATTTTGGGTGACTCGGTGGGCCATTTTTCACACGACGATAACTCTCATGATTCGTGTCGAAAAAATTCAATATTTGTGTTGAAATTCAAGCACGAAATGTCTACTTTCTAAAACAATTAGACACGTCAATGAATTCCTTACCGTTATAAACTCATTGTCAAAACATTGACCAAAGGTCACTTTTCAACATATTTTCTAAGCGATTAAGTCTTATGAATAACTAGCCACTAATGTATTTTTTTACAAAAATTTGATTTTGTGTGGATTGTTCTCGAGGAATAAGTACAATAATTTAAAACCAAATCCGTGAAAAAGCATTAGACTTCCATTTTTAAGCCCTTCTATCGGCACATAGTGGGAATCCAAATTTGGCGTAACTCGGTGGGCCATTTTTCAAACAACAATAACACTCATGATTTTTGTCGAAAAAATTCAAAATTTGTGTTGAAATTCAATCTCGGAATGTCTACTTTCTAAAACATTAAGAATGTGTCAAAGAATTCCTTACCGTTCAAAAGTTATTGTAAAAATGGTGACCAAAGGTCACTTTTCAACACATTTTTTAAGCGATTAAGTCTCGTGAATAACTTGCCACCAACGTATTTTTTACCAAAAATTTGATTTTGTGTAGATTGTTCTCAAGGTATAGGTATAATATTTTAAAACCAAATCTATGAAAAAAAACGTTAGGCTTCCATTTTTACTCCCTTCTATCGGCACATAGTTGGAATCCGAATTTCGGGTAACTCTGTGGGTCATTTTTCAAATGACAATAACTCTCATGATTTGTATCAAAATAATTCAAAATTTGTGTTAATATTCAATCTCAAAATGTCTACTTTCTAAAACATTCAGATCGCGTCAAATAATTCCTTACCATTCAAAAGTTATTATCAAAACAGTGAGCAAAAGTCACTTTTCAACCAATTTTCTAGGCAATTTAATCTCGTGAATAACTTGCCACTAACGTATATTTTTCCAAAAATCTGATTTTGTGTGGATTTTTCTCGAGGTATAGGTATAATATTTTAAAACCAAATCCGTGAAAAAAATGTTAGGCTTCCATTTTTACTCCCTTCTATTTGCAAATAGTTGGAAACCAAATTTTTGGTAACTCGATGGGCAATTTTTCAAAGAACAATAACACTCATGATTTGTGTCAAAAAATTCAAAATTTGTGTTGAGATTCGAGCTCGGAATGTCTACTTTCTAAAACATTCAGACCATGTCAAAGAATTCCTTACCTTCGAAAGTTATTGTAAAAACCGTGACCAAAGGTCACTTTCCAACACATTTTCTAAGTGATTAAGGCTCGTGAAAAACTTGCCACTTACATATTTTTTCCAAAAAATTGATTTTGTGTGGATTGTTCTCGAGGTATAGGTACAATATTTTAAAACCAAATCCATGAAAAAAAAAATGTCAGACTTCCATTTTTACGCCACTCTATCGACACATAGTTGGAATCCAAATTTCGGATAACTCAGTGGGGCATTTTTCAATTGACAATAACTCTCATGATTTGGGTCGAAAAAATTCAAAATTTGTGTCAAAATTCAAGCACGGAATGTCTTCAAAAATTCAAAATTTCAAAATTTGTGTCAAAATTTGTGTCAAAAGTTATTATCAAAACGGTGAGCAAAAGTCACTTTTCATCACATTTTCAAAGCAATTTAGTCTCATTAATAACTAGCCACTAATATAATTTTCTTCCAAAAGTTTGATTTTGGGTGGATTGTTCTCGATGTATAGGTATAATTTTTTGAAACCAAATCCGTGAAAAAATGTTAGGCTACCATTTTTACTCCCTTCTATTGGCAAATAATTGGAAACCAAATTTTGGGTAACTCGGTGGGCCATTTTTCAAATGACAATAACTCTCACGATTTTTGTCGAAAAAATTCAAAATTTGTGTTGAAACTCAAGCTCGAAATGTCTACTTTCTAAAATATTATGACCGCTCAAAGAATTCCTTACCGTTCAAATGTTATTGTCAAAACGGTGACCAAAGGTCACTTTTCAACACATTTTCTAAGCGATTAAGTCTCGTGAAAAACTTGCCACTAACGTATTTTTTTCCAAAAATTTAATTTTGTGTGGATTGTTCTTGAGGTACAGGTATAATATTTTAAAACCAAATCCGTAAAAAAAAACGTTAGACTTCCATTTTTACTCCATCCTATCGGCACATAGTTGGAATCCAAATTTTGGGTGACTCGGTGGGCCATTTTTCACGCGACGATAACTCTCATGATTTTTGTCGAAAAAATTCAATATTTGTGTTGAAATTCAAGCACGAAATGTCTACTTTCTAAAACAATTAGACGGCGTCAATGAATTCCTTACCGTTATAAACTCATTGTTAAAACAGTGACCAAAGGTCACTTTTCAACATATTTTCTAAGCGATTAAGTCTCATGAATAACTAGCCACTAATGTATTTTTTTGCAAAAATTTGATTTTTGGGGGATTTTTCTTGAGGAATAGGTACAATAATTTAAAACCAAATCTGTGAAAAAAGCGTTAGACTTCCATTTTTAAGCCCTTCTATCGGCACATAGTGGGAATCCGAATTTGGGGTAACTCGGTGGGCCATTTTTCAAATGACAATAACACTCATGATTTTTTTAAAAAAATTCAAAATTTGTGTTGAAATTCAATCTCGAAATGTCTACTTTCTAAAACATTTAGACTGCTCAAAGAATTCCTTACCGTTCAAATGTTATTGTCAAAACGGTGACCAAAGGTCACTTTTCAACACATTTTCTAAGCGATTAAGTCTCGTGAAAAACTTGCCACTAACGTAATTTTTTCCCAAAAATTTGTTTTTCTGTGGATTGTTCTCGAGGTATAGGTATAATATTTTAAAACCAAATCTGTCAAAAAAAAAAAAAAAACGTTAGGCTTCAATTTTTACTCCCTTCTATCTGCAAATAGTTTGAAACCAAATTTCGGGTAACTCAGTGGAAAATTTTTCAAACGACAATAACACTCATGATTTGTGTCAAAAAATTCAAAATTTGTTTTGAAATTCTAGCTTGGAATGTCTACTTTCTAAAACATTCCGACTGCGTCAAAGTATTCCATACCATTCAAAAGTTATTGTAAAAATGGTGACCGAATGTCACTTTTCAAAACATTTTTTAAGCGATTAAGTCTCGTGAATAATGAGCCACTAACGTATTTTTTAGCCATAATTTGATTTTGTGTGGATTGATCTCGTGATATAGGAAAAATATTTTAAAGCCAAATTCATCAACGGAACGTTAGACTTCCATTTTTAGGCCCTTCTATCAGGGCATTGTTGGAATCCAAATTTTGGGTTCCTCAATGGGCAATATTCAAATGACAATAACTCTTTAGATTTGGGTCAAAAAAATTCAAAATTTTTGCTCTAATTCAAGCTAAAAATGTCTTTTTTCTAAAACATTTAGACCGCATCTAAGAACTCCTTACCATTCAAAAGTTTTGTCAAAATGGCAATTAAATGTCACTTTTCATCACATTTACAAAGTTATTATGTCTCGTGAATAACTAGCCACTAACGTATTTTTTACCAAAAATTTGATTTTGTGTGGATTGATCTTGTGATATTGAAAAAATATTTTAAAACCAAATTCATGAACGGAACGTTTGACTTCCATTTTTACGCCCGTCTATCGACACATAGTTGAAATTCTAATTTCGGGTAACTCGATGGGCCATATTCAAACGACAATAACTCTCCTGATTTGAGTCAAAAAATTCAAAATTTGTATTCAAATTCAGGCTCGGAATGTGTACTATCTAAAAAATTTAGACCACGTCTAAGAATTCCTTACCGTTCAAAAGTTATTGTCAAAATGGCGACCAAAGGTCACTTTTCAACACATTTTGAAGGCGATTAAGTCTTGTGAATAACTAGCCACTAACGGATTTTTTACCCAACTTGATTTGGTCGAAAAACTTCAAAATTTGTGTTCAAATTCAAGCTCGGAGTGTCTACTTTCTAAAAGATGCAAACCGCATCTGCGAATTTCTTATCATTCAAAGTTTATTGTCAAAACGGTGAACAAAGTTCAATTTTCAGCACATTTTCTTAACGATTGAGTCTCGTGAATAACTACCTAGTAACACATATTTTTACCCAAAATTTTTTTTTCTTTTTTTTGGATTTACCTCCCTCTATAGGAAAAATATTTTAAAACCAAATTTGTCAACGTAACATTCGACTTCCAGTTTTCCGCCTTTTCTATTGGCGCATTGGTCGAATCTGAATTTCAGGTAGCTAGATGGGCCATATTCGAACTGGAATAACTCTCCTGATTGCTATCAAAATAAAATTCTAAATTTGTGTTCAAATTCAAGCTAGAAATGTCTACTTTCTAACAAATTCAAACCGCATCCACGAATTCCTTTTCGTTCAAAGTTTATTGCCAAAATGATGAATATGGTAAGTTTTTTGGACATTTTCTAAGTGATTACGTCTCGTGAATAATTTGCATCTAACACATATTTTTACCCAAAATTTGATTTTTTCCCAAGATTTGATTTTTTATAGGTTGACCTCCTGGTATAGGAAAAATATTTTAAAAACCAAATTTGTCAACGTATCGTTCAACTTCTAGTTTTACGCCTTTTCCATCGCCACATAGGTTGTGGGTGCAATGGATGGAGTCGCCACCTAGTTATGTGGTCTAGGAACCATAAATATTGCATCCTTTCGATGAAGGACCTTTGATGTTACTACCAGAGTTTGGGTTCAGAGTTTAGGTACACTCTTGGGAAGGTGTTTAGCACCCAAGATCACCTAACCATAAGGTTGGCCTCGCATCATTGTGTCCTATATCTTAACCCTATTAAAAACTTGCATTCTAGACTCACACACACACTAACATGCATCTAACAAACAACATAAATCTTTAACCCTAAACACATACTTATCCATCTATCCAAACAAAAGGGAGCCAAACATGTTGAAGAAACCCTAACACTCATCTAACACATGAAAACCCTAAAACAAAGCAGCAATTAAAACATGACAGCAAGCATATCATCAAACAAAACATATCGAAAACAAAACGTTAACACATTAGAAACCCTAATCATACATCTAAAAATCCTAACATAAATGCATGAACATTGCTAATGCATGACTTACCCTTTCACTTACCTCTCTACAGCACAGCACCTATGGCATCAATGCATGAACATGTGAATGAATGGCATTAGAACTAAGAAACCCTTAACTAAACCCTAATCTAGACATGTGATAACAAACAAACATGTTAAAATGCAAACAGATAGTTATGGGGCTTGAATGAAATGAAAAGTGGCTATGCAAACAAACATGTGAAGACAGAATCAAAACAAACAACAAATTAAGGTTCCTGGGTAACAGCATCACGCACGCTAGAACCGGTCTGCATACACATGAGTTCAGCCTGCGTGTGCAGGCCAGATCATGCGTACACACATCCTTACCCAGAAAACCTAATTATACAAAAATAGAGCAACAACCAAACAAGACACAAAACGTAAAATCTAGCAACCTAATACGCTTAAATCTATAAAGAGAACCTAAAACAAACCAAAAAAAACATGTGCAAACATAAACTAAGTAGATTAAAAAAAAAAAAGGATTTAGGAAGAAAAGAAAAGATGAGTTTTAAAGCATACCTTAAAACAAAAACTCCAAGGCTTTATTTTTTACCATTCCCCTCAGTCAAATCTATCACAATTTAATAAAATAGTGATTAGTAATCTTAAACTCAAAGGATTGGAGCTAGAAAATGTCTCAATCAAATAAAAATAACTTGAGGGTGTTTTGTGAAAAACTCCCTATTGATTCACTATTTTCTAGTGAATCTTAGGTTTTTCCCGTGGGATTTCTGTGTGTCTTGAAAATGTACCATGTAAGGCTTTTTATAGTTGAGAAAATGAGGTTTGGAGTGGCTCCTAGACAATGTGGGATTCATTCCAAACCTCAGCCATTATTGCAAAAAACTTTCCTTTCTTATGCTTCTAAAACCCTAATTGTGTATGTAGGAATGTGCCTACGTACGCATGCATTGGCTCACATACGTAGCCTGCGACCCACGTACGCAAGCCAAGGGCCACTTTGGTCAATTTATTTCAAAAAATAGATTCTTGCTCATTTAAAAGGTTATATTTTCCATTTTAACACTCCACAAGTCAAATTAATATCTGATCGGACTCTAAACTGGCCTTGGGCCTTAGAGTTCGAGCATCATTGGGGAACGGGGGCCCAAGTCGTGAGGGGTACAAAATGCAGTGTCCACATAGGTGGAATCCAAATTTTGAGTAGCAAGATAGGTCATATTTAAACGATAATAACTCTCCCCATTTTTGTCGAAAAAATTCAAAATATGTGTTCAAATTCAAGCTTGGAATGTCTACTTTCTAAAAGATTCAAACCGCGTCAATGAATTCCTTATCGATCAAAGTTTATTGTCAAAACGGTGAACAAATGTCAGTTTTTTGGACATTTTCTAAGCGATTAAGTCTCGTGAATAACTAGCTACTAACACATATTTTTCCCCAAAATTTGATTTTATGGATTGACCTCCTGCTATAGGAAAAATATTTTAAAACCAAATTTGTTAACGGAACGTTAGACTTCCAATTTTACGCCCTTCTATCGGAGCATAGGTGGAATCCAAATTTCGGGTGGATAGATGGGCCATATTCAAACAACATTATCTCTCTTGATTTGTGTCGAGAAAATTCAAAATTTTTATTCAAATTCAAGCTCAGAATGTCTACTTTCTAACATATTCAAGCCACATCTGTAAATTTCTTATCGTTCAAAGTTTATTGTCAAAACGGTGAACAAAGGTCAATTTTCTACACATTTTTTAAGCGATTAAGTCTCGTGAATAACTAGACACTAACACATATTTTTACCCAAAATTTTATTTTTCTGGTTTTACCTCCCGCTATAGGATAAATATTTCATAACCAAATTTGTCAACGAAACGTTCGACTTCCAATTTTACGCCCTTCTATCGACGCATAAGTAGAATCTGAATTTCGAGTAACTAGACAGGCCATATTCAAACGACAATAACTCTCATGATTTGTTCGAAAAAATTCAAAATTTGTGTTCAAATTCAAGCTCAAAATATCTACTTTCTAAAAGATTAAGACGGCTCTACGAATTCCTTATTGTTCAAATATTATTCTCTAAACTGTGAACAAAGGTCAGTTTTCAGCACATTTTCTAAGAGATAAAGTCTTATGAATAACTTGCTACTAACACATATTTTTACCCAAAATTTCATTTTTTATGGATTGACCTCCCGCTATAGGAAAAATATTTTAAATCAGAATTTGCCAACCGAATGTTCGACTACCAATTTGACGCCCTTCTATCGGCACATAGGTGGAATCCGAATTTCGAGTAACTAGATGGTCCATATTCAAACGATAATAACTCTCTAGATTTTTAGTCGAAAAATTCAAAATTTGTGTTCAAATTCAAGCTCGGAATGTCTACTTTCTAAAAGATTAAGACTGTGTCTACGAATTCCTTATTGTTCAAAGTTTATTGTCTAAGCTGTGAACAAATGTCTGTTTTAGCACATTTTCTAAGCGATTGAGTCTCGTGAATAACTTGCTACTAACACATATTTTTACCCAAAATTTGAATTTTTATGGATTGACATCCCACTATAGGAAATATATTTTAAAACTAAATTTGCCAAAGGAACGTTCGACTTCCAATTTGTTAGGACATATGTGAGAATTGTTAGAGACATATGTTATGCATTTTGGCTAATCTTTTGACAAAACGAACTTTACTAGTAATTGGGTAGATCTATGATGGGTTTAGTACTTCAAATAACAAGAGTTCAAGTTTAGTATTGAAGCCATACAAATTTGTCCAAGAAACAAGTGAAGAAGTGTTGTTCATTAAACCTCGATAGAATCATATCTATCGAGGTTTAATGTTGAAGCTCGACAGTAGCTTAACAGAAGGTGTATCTGTCGAGAATTATGAAATTAGAATTTTTAGATTTGATTTCACGCATATCCATGTGTATTTGTGTAGGATTTCTTTTCTCACAACTCTAGACATATATAAGGATTATTTTAAGGGCCATCACAAATGATGTAACTTGATGCAAAGTGATAATACATGTATATTGTAACCAGAGACAATTTGCCCTAGTTCATCATATTCTTTGTAGAAGCTACTGTGTCTTTGCGCCAAGGGTTTTGTAACCAAGGAGCTTCTTGATCTTCATTGTTGGATAAATTGAAAAACTTTGATGTCAACATCTTCCTCAAGTTGGTGTGTTAGTCATGTACTGGGAGCCGTGCATTGGAAGAAGAGATTGCCGCTACATTGCAATCCAATTGGGTATTGGGGTAAGGGTTCAACTATAGGTTGGTATTAGGTACTGGGATTCCTTTTACTTGTAGCCAGTTGTTTTGATAATAGTGGATTCTCGAGAGTGATCACCTTAAATTCACCCGGTGGGGTTTTGCCTCGGTGGTTTTCCCCATTTGTAAACAAATCACCTATGTCAAATTTATTTTCCGCTGTATTTAACTTAGTTAGCGATTTGTTTGTGCTACCATGCTTATTGCATGAAATTGAATTTGCTAATTAATTGATTAATTTTACCTGGCTAATTAATTGATTATTTTACCAAAGGGGTCAATACATTCTTGGCCTATCACAATCTGACTCCCTTTTATTGACGCATAGGTGGAATCTGAATTTCAAGTAGCTAGATGGTCCATATTCAAACGATAACTCTCTTGATTTTATGTTGAACAAATTCAAAATTTATGGTCAAATTCAATCTCGAAATGTCTACTTTCTAAAAGATTAAGACCACGTCTGCGAATTCCTTATCGTTCAATGTTTATTGTCAAAATGGTGAACAAAGGTCAGTTTTCTGCACATTTTATAAGCGATTAAGTCTTGTGAATAGCTACTAACACATATTTTTACCCAAAATTTTATTTTTATGGATTTACCTCCCACTATAGGAATAATATTTTAAAACCGAATTTGTCAACGAAACTTTCAACTTCCAGTTTTACGCCCTTCTATCATCGCATAGATGGAATCTAAATTTCGGGTAGCTTGATAGGCCATACTCAAACGATAATAACTCTCTTGATTTGGATTGAAAAAAATCAAAATTTGTGTTCAAATTCAAGCTCGGAGTGTCTACTTGCTAAAACATTTAGATCACGTCTGCGAATTCCTTATCATTCAAAGTTTAATGTCAAAACGGTGAACAAATGTCAATTTTCAGCACATTTTCTAAGCGATTAACTAGCTACTAACACATATTTTTACCCAATTTTTTTTTTTTTTTTTTATGGATTGACCTCCCACTATAGGAAAAATATTTTAAAACCAAATTTGTCAAGTTAACGTTCGATTTCCAGTTTTACGCCCTTTTGATCGACACATAGGTGGAATCCGAATTTCGGGTAGCTAGATTGGCCATATTCATATGACAATAACTCTCCTGATTTTTGCCAAAAAAATTCAAAATTCATATTCAATTTCAAGCACGGAATGTCTACTTTCTAAAAAATTCAAACTGCGTCTATGAATTCCTTATCGTTCAAAGTTTATTGTCAAAACGGTGAACAAATGTCAGTTTTTTAGACATTTTCTAAACAATTGATCTCATGAATAACTAGCTACTAACACATATTTTTACCCAATTTGATTTTTTGTGGATTGACCTCCTGATATAGGAAAAATATTTTAAAACTGAATTTGTCAACGGAACATTCGACTTCCAGTTTTATGCCCTTCTATCGACGCATAGGTGGAATCCGAATTTCAAGTAGCTAAATGGGCCATATTCAAACAGCAATATCTCTCTTGATTTGTGTTGAAAAAATTCAAAATTTTAGTTCATATTCAAGCTCAATTTGTCTACTTTCTAAAAGATTAAGACTGTGTCTACGAATTCCTTATCGTTCAAAGTTTATTGTCTAAACTGTGAAAAAATATCAGTTCATTGAAGAGCATTCGTATTAGTTAGTGCAAAAATTTCTTTTTATTTTAGCATAAGAAACTACTTTTTTCTATTTTACATTATAACTTTTCAAAACAACCCACATCAAATTATCTATTTTACACTACATCTCATTAAATTATCAATTTTCTTGATTTTTTAATTGTTTATATTTCTTCACACACAACAACCTTTATCCTCTCTCTTCTTTCATCCTCAAGTTACGCAAAGAAAGAATAAAAAAAAATACAAAATGAATAATGATAGTGTAAATTTATACTGTTACTGTAACGACTATGTATTTTTACACAACTTTACATAGTCTAATATGGGTGAAGGTTGGACTTAGTTGGTTAAAATGAGGTTTTCTTTCTATTATACTAGCATTGATGCCAGTGCTCAAGGAAGGTTTATATACAATTCAAAATAATGAAAGAAGTCAATGAAATTTAGTAAACTTCAGATTAGGTTAGAGTAATTTTTTCCATTAAAACGGATTTGGCTATGTACATAAAAGCTAATAGGTGAGACCATACCCAATAGTCATTTAAAGTCTCTTTAAAAATTTTAATTAAATAATAGGGGCGATTAAAATAAATTTTAAAATTTTCAATATATATATATATATATATATATTATTATAGGAAAAATTTTCAATATTTAAGTGTTCGTTTGGTAACCTCTTATTTTTAGGTAGCTTATTATCATAGTGTTTATAACATATATATATATATATATATATATATATATAGTTTTTAGTAAATTTTAAGTTAAATGTGTGACAAAAAACCAAAAAGTAAACATATTTTTTGAAAAATTAAAAGTTAGATTTTTTTTTTTTTTTAAAGTTAAAAAAAATTAGACAAAAAGAAAAAGTCAAACTGACTCTAAATTTAGCTCCATAAATTTGGACACAAATAATTTTCAACTATATATAAGGCAATAACCTCACTTGAGGCACTTGTCTCTCTCACGTATCCAAGGATTGTTTGATCAGGGGAAAGGTCATGTGTTTATCATAAGCACCCACTAGTTTGTTACTTCCTATACACTTCAACTAACAGTAGATAAATGACTATCAATATTTTACTGGTATTAATGGTTCATGATTTATATTGCTATGGAAGGTGTAAAGAATTTAACCACTGCTATGTGGAAAAAATTAACAGTATATGATTTCAGTTAATTGATCATGCTATATGATTTTTAAGTTTCCCAAGTGCAAGATTGTCAATGTTTCCAAACTTGGGAACGCAACCTGCAAGTCCATCCTGTGTGTGCTATTGACATATCTAATCATAATAACTCACATATTAGAAAATAAGATCTATACAAAGTAGATAATAAAAATAGAATTACCTTTTCATTTCCTTTCTTAATAGCATTCAATTCATTACGGAGACTCATAACATGAGACCTTGAAATTGATGCAAATCTCTTCTCTAACACTCCCCAAACTCCTCTAGCAGACTTTTGCCCAACTGTGATAGCAAGAACTGCAGGAGAAAGCGTTGAATTCAAGAATGTGAACATTGCTTGTTCACGATTCTTCCAAGCTATGAATGCTGGATTGATTTCAGTAGTAAAATTTCCAGATGAATCTTTGAGAAATCTATCTGGAGCAGTGATTGAGTCATCAAGAACATCAATCATCGAATAGGTATCAAGAATTACCTCGATTTGATGTTTCCACACTACATAATTTCCATAATCCAGCTTCACGGTCATCATAGATGACATGTTTGATAACAACAGCAACGAAGAATTCACTGGCAAACCTAAAGAAGCCATAGCAGGCATAGCACTTGAAGAAGACGATGAAGAAGATGAACCAGACTAAGCAGAGGCCATTGATATGGATCAATGCTCTGATACCATGAAGAAACACTCTTGATCTCTCAAACAAATCTCTCTTAATCTCACTATTACTAAATGAATCAAAACAGAAAGGAAAACAGAGACAAAGAAATGATTGAGAGAAAACTCAGATATTATTGATATCAAAAGAATCCAATACAGTGAATGAGAATTACAAATGAATAGATATCTATATATATATATAGATACATCAGAGAAGAAAGGAAGGTGATGCCTAACGAAGTCTGGTATAACAAACTTGTAATGGCTTCACACGAGCTGTAACAAACTCTTACACGTGTGTGGCTTCCTCAGGTCTTTAATAACTCTTACAAGGTAAAACGACACCGTTGGGTTTAATGAGAGAAGGCACCGTTTCACTTTAGGCGTATTTTATATCTCGTCACTTTACTGCACGACATCGTTTTGGATGAAGAACTAGCCGTTGGAACAGTTGCTTCTCCTCCTTCAATGTTTGATTCTAAACTTGCACTGTCAAGAAATGTGGTGCGGAATGGAGAGAGTGAGGGTAGAGAGATTGAGTGACGGTGAGACGGGGGGAACTGGAGCTCGGCAAAGGCAGCGGTGGCTAAGGGAGGGGGGGGGCTGAGGATTTTTCTGAGAGCAAAGAAGCAATGGGAAAAGAATGAGAAAATGAATTTTTTTTAGTACATCAAGTGTGAACACACACACACACACACACACACACACATATATATATCTTTTTTCTTTCTTTTTTTACATATGAGCTATTGTGCATAGCTAGCTGAGAAGCCAAATTATTTGGCTTTAGTTCCATGCAGTTATAGCTTTGTATTTGGTGATACTAAAAATATCAATATGATTTTTTAGCACCAATAATATTACATAGCAGGCATTTAAGAGTCACAACTCACAACAGCTCATTGTAAAGCTGAAGCAAAAAATCTACTTGATAGTTGATGTCGTGTCCTAACAAAATAGCTTGGTGACCACTGACCCAGCTAACAAATTTTAAAGGGTTTTGTGGGTTTGGTTTGAGGATTTAAAATCAAGCAATTTGAAGTAACAATTACTAATATAAATTGTTTCATATATAATAAATATAAAAGCATATGATATTAATATATATGAGCTTTAATTTGGAAATATTGTTGGACAAAAAACTTGTGATGTTATGGATTTAAAATGACATCTTATACTTGTAGTTATCTAAATCATATCGAACCCACGGTTGAATTGTATAGTTGATGAACTGTGCAAAAATCCAAATTAGCATAAAAGAGATATTGGATTTATGAAAAAACCAATTAAATTGTGAAAAACCTACAACTTTCTAGAAAAATATTGGGCCACGTGTTTTATTCAAATCGTTCTATTTTAACGTTAAGCCATTTTGATCCAATAGCCATACTTTTCTTCAATTTTGCACTTTTATTTATGGACTTTTAATTTTTTTTTTTTTTTTTCTAACTTGAAATAAGTAGTCAACAAATCAAATAAATTATCATAGTTTTGCCACTTTATATATAATTTAAGTATTAGTCCAACACTTGAACCAATGAAGGAACGGTTGAATTAATAAACATCATATCACTTTTCAGATGGTTCAATACTGATGTGGAATGCGAAAGCATTAAAAAATAGAAAATGTCTACTCTTAGAAGACAAGAAACAAAACACATTTGCTCATGAAAATAACCACAAATCCATGAGGGTTCCTTGAATCCACAAGAAGAAAAGGTTCTGGAATTTACTAGAAAAACAATAGACAAAAGTCTGAATTTTATTGATTGAATAATTGTTAAAAAACATGTAAAGACTTACGGGTCTATTTAAGGGCTTCATAAAACTTGACAGACAATAAAATATGTCCTAAAATAACTCCTAATTAAATCCTAACCATAACAAGAACCAAATTTGACCTAAAAAAAACACCTAAAAACAATGAAATAATAACTCTAAACCCAAAATAATGAGCCATTTGATATTCTTTCCATACTTGCAACCCATCAATAGAATAAACAAATCAACTTGAATTCCATTTTCCTTGGTCTTCATGTAATTGTAAAGATTTACCAAATAAGAACTGACAATTAAATTAAATCTATCAACCCCAATAAAATCAATAAACTTCGGTGTATCACTTAGCACAAAAATAAAAGGATCTTGAGATTGACAATCATATGATTTGATTTCATTGAGATCCTTGAAATTCTCCTCTTCAATTTCTTCCTCAATGGTCTCTAACATCTCAACTTCACCATCTTTCTCTATAATAGGATCTTCGCTATCCCCTCCACAATAATCTTGATTTGAGGATCTTCTTCCATAACAATAATTTTTTCAGAAATCTCTATATTTTGTTCTTTGACTTGTACATAATCTTCAAGAACAATATTTTCTTCAACATGCAATTCTTCCTTAATTGGTGGAATATATGGTTCTTCAAAATAATTCAAGTGTAAACTTTTTGGCCAATAATAATCTTGTTTTGTATATGACAAAAATTCATTACAATCCAAAAGATAAAAGTTGACAGTAAGCATCTTTTTCATCCTTAGCCATGAACGAATTTTGTCTTTATCTCGTCTAATTCTATCAGACTGTATTTGTTCCCATTAACGTAAAGCATACTCACTAAGTTTATACAAAGCAAGTTTAACTTTTCTCTCATACTAAATATTCTCAAAGTCAAATAAATCCTATAAATCAAGTAACCAATCAAGAAAATCCTCTTTTTTTAAAAAAAACCATTAAAACTTGCAATTTTTCTATAAGATCTATATGAAATTAGCTTACCAATAAGTTATCCGTGAGTTATGTCTTTGCAACAGTAATCCCTATTGTTTCCATGCTCCAACAACAGCATTTTAGCAAAGATATTTGTGAGTGTTAGCTGTACGTCACGTAATACTAGCTAAATTTTCTGTTACTGGAATTGCTACCGTCTCATACTTCAGCGACTAAACCAGGATAAGTCAATTCTCTGATACCAACTGATGTGGAATGCGGAAGCATTAAGAAGCAGAAAACGTTTACTTCTAGAAAATAAGGAAAAAAAAAACGCGTTTGCTTGAAAAACAATAGTCAAAAGTCTAAATTTTATTGATTGAATAATTGTCTTAGGGGCCTATTTAAAAGCTCCGTAAAACTTAATCGACAAAAAAACATATTCTAAAATAAGTCCTAATTGATACTTAACCATAACAGGAACTAAATATGATCTAAAAAGCATTAAAAGCACCTAAAAAGAAGGAAAAAATAACTCTAAACCTAAAATAACTAAAATTACAAATTAAATACTAAAATTAATAAATTACAATAATTAAATAGTAAATTGTGTCCTAAATCAAATACTCCATATATAGGGTGATGACTATACTTTACAGTTTACACCTAATCATTTCAAATATACATATTAATAAAACACAAATTACTCATGAATTTCATTAATAGAAAAAATTTATTTATTTCATACTTTATTCAAGTCATTTAAATTAAGATTGAAATCCAAAACTCTCTTTAATTTTCTTATCTAAAAAAATCCACAAATAAGAAAGAAGGTTGATCAGGATGGTAGCTAAACAAAGTAATCCAGTATTGTATCCACATAATTATAGGTTGGAACTTGATAGAAAATCTAATCTTCATCACGCCTCACCATTTTCAAAAGTGATATTTCTATTTCCCTTTCTAAAAATAATGTGAAATTTCTATTCATGTATGTTCCAATACACGAACTGTAATAATATCCAAAAAAAAAAAATATATATATATATATATATATCTAAACATTCTATATAAAAAAAAAAAAAAAAAAAAAAAAAAAACATATATCCACCTTCAGCAAAATTTTATTTTTTAAAGAAAAATCCTTACATCAATGTACCACATGTTTTTGAACTCTCCCCTTTTTTGTCATAAATCAAATTATTTTATTGAATCAAAATCTTATCAAGTTCTCTATTCAAAATTTCAAATGCTGAATAAAGGCGACAATTTTTGACAAAGATAAAATAGAAATAGAATAAAATTTAGTTACAAAATTGGTTGTAGCCTAAGGCTACAACCTTTTATTGGATTACATCTTCTTCTTATATCTTCGATACTTCCAAAATTTTTAAAAAATTAAAGATTAATAGCTATGTTATCAATAAATTATTTAAATTATAAATTTTTGTAGTTTAAAATTATGCGTAAAATATAAACTTATAGATCATATAATAAATAATATCTGATTGACACAAAATTTGACATATATATATTAAAAGCGTAAAGAACATGCAATTCAATGGTTAGATTTTCAAAATATGTAGTAATATTTATTTTATTGAGTAAGGTTGTAACCTTAGGCTACAATTAATTTTGTAGCTAAACTTTGTCCATAGAAATATACATGAGTTTGCATATTTATTGGGGAAAATTAGATAAAAGGCTCAAAGTTTATATTCTATTTTAAATAAGGTTCATTTGAACTTGGTCAATTAAAATCACAAATTTATGAAATTGTTTCATTCTAAAGTATAAATTTGTAAATTTGTCCATTTTTATTATTTGTTTTATGTTAGTTTGTTTTAAATATTGGAACTTATTACTAAAAGATTTGAACCATTTCTCCATTAATGTATTTCATATTGAAGTATTTATTGCTTTTTATATGAAATTTTAATTTTAATTATTGTCATTTATTTCTTAATGAATGTCATGTGTGTGTACATGTATAATTTTAGAATCATAATTTTAATCAATGCCATTTAGGTGAAAATTTTAACAAATTAAAGATTAAAAAATACACATATAGATGGGACTGATTTGAAATTATGACATTCATTCCGTGGTGATTATTTTTTATTATTAAACCAAGACAACAAATGATTTTTAGTGTAGGCAAGGATTTGAATTGTGATACTTTACTCGATAACAAAAAATTTACTAGTGAAGTTAATTAGGACCCATGATTTTCACGAGGGGATATCTTATGAGACTGATAACATGTAAAACCAACACTTGTTATAAAAGAAAAGTCTCCTAAGATAATTTTTCGAATTTAACATAGAAGAAACTTTTACATTTCAAAAATTGAAAGAACCAATGGTTTCAATTCATCCATGTTTGTACAATTTTCTCTTCTACTAATATTTTGACCAAAATCTTGTTTGGAGGACCTCATTTAAGGCATCTATTTCATGATGATTACTTTATATCAGCTAAGTTGCCCAATGATTTTTAATGTAGGTTGGATTCTAATTTGGATACCTTACTTGACAACAAAAAAGTTTACTAGAATTAATTGAAATTATGATTTTAACTAGATGATATACCATCATCTTATAGCATGCGAAAGTCGTCACGAAACCCATACTTATTATGAAAGAAAAGTGGCCCAAGCTAATTTTTGAAAGGACTTTGTTAATAGGTGCCGGCCAGCACCTGTTAATGAACCAGCTATGGTTCATTTATTATCTATCACAAATCTCACTACATTGGAAATCGGTAAATTTTTTCTTTTCAACTGTGGTTTATCACAAAATAATTTGACTTTCTCCATCTAAACTGACACACATTTAATGCATATTCAGTTTTTTCCACATTCCTAAAAAAAAGTGAATAGTTTAATGCACATTAACGGGTGCTATACAGCACCCATTGTGAAATTTAACATGGATGAAACTTGGGCATTTCAAAAATAGAAAGACCAACAAGTAGACGTGGCAAAACGAGCGGGTCGGGTCAATCGGGTTTGCGGGTCAAACAGGTCACGGGTTAAAACGGGTCATTTTTAAACGGGTCAGTCGAGTTACAGGTCAGTCGGGTTGCGAGTCAGGTTGGGTCGGGCTGGGTTTACCTGTAACTTTCAAACAAGTTTTTTTTTTTTTTCAATTATAAAAACAAATCAATGACAACCTATTTATAGAGAATGAATAAAATCAATTAAGCAAATGAATTGTACTTAATGCCACTTGTTAATATCCTTCAAATTCTGATAGTTTTGAGCATGACAAAAATTATTTATAGTCATAAATTCACGATGGAAAAAGTCTTCAATATTAATAGTTCACTATCAAAATGCATATGATTACAAGTTTACATCTTAAAAAAAAGATAGATCTTAAAACAAACAAAACAAGTAAGCCAGCAAAGTAACAAGTTATCAGTCTTCTTAAGTGCACATATTCTTGTTGCATTTAAAATAATAGTAAAGTTAGATTACTTAGAAAGATAAACTAAACAAAAAATAATAATAATAATAAAAATAAACACAACATATTAAGTAAATATTTTATAAGAATTACACATTAATCTCAATCTACTCAACGTTGGTAGTAGATTCAGCACTGCAAATATTCATACTTGCAAATTGTAGCTCAAGTTGGCCAATTTTGTCAGCATCTTCATCTACAATATAATATTTTAATATAACTTAATGTACCATGAAAGCAAATCAATAAAGAATTAAAATTGTATAATTATGACTATAAAAAATTAAATTACCTTCAAATCCATATAGCCAACTTTTAGTGCATAACGTAGCTTTCACATTCTCAGGTAAAACTTAAAAGACGTGATCGATACGGAGTAAGAATTTTTTTCCCAGTGCTAAAACTTGATTCAGAAGCAACAATGGTTATCGGAATGCTCATGAGATCTTGTGCCATTAAAGAGAGCTCTGAAAACCGATTGTAATGCTCTTTCCACCAAGAGAGAACTTCCAACTTTGAATTTTGTATTTTGTTAAGTCTAGACTCTTTTAAATACAAGTCCAATTGAGATTTTTTTTTTTTGGCACCACGACCATTTTCATAATGATCAAATTCCTAATCATTAAAAAAAAATTGCAATGAAAAATAATACCACACAACATTACAATCTTTATTATTAAAAAACATAGCACAACATTCAGCTGAATCCTAAATGAGATTTTTTTTTTTTTAATGGTTGTCTTGAGTAACGAAACCAATGCAACCTCACAAATATTAATTTCGAGAATAGTTTATACCCTTAGGCTCTAATTAACCCCTTTACCAATTTAGCACCTTCAACTTAAATTAATTAACCCCTTTACCAATTTAGCACCTTCAACTTAAATAAAAAAAATACTAAATAAGTGTTAGATTAAAAAAAAACACACTAATTTCTAGATCTATCAATATGATATTGTAATGCATAAATATTGTAACCTTTTTCAATAATCTGCATAAATATTGTACCTATCTCAGTATGTAGATTGAGATTATTGTGCACTTTTGGTAGAGAGGAAAACTTGGAAGATAGAAGAAAGGGTGGAAGGAAAGTAAAGATAGAAAAGTGAGAAAAGAAAAAGGATTGTTTACCACCATACGTCTAACATAGGGCTTGTCCCTTGTCTTGACTCAGTTGACTGATGAGTGATGACTCTTGTCCCTTGTGTTGTGTGTAACGTGTTGTAGGCAATTGGCAGGCAAGCACACTAGCACAGTGACAGAAGCTAGGCTAGCTAGCTCTTATTGGTACTTTTGATGATTTTTTTTTTTTTTTTTTTTTTTTGGCTTGGTGGTATTTTTGATGGAGTCTTTTGGTTGAATATTGCTGAATCTCGAGTTTATTTGTAATATGAGCACTATTCCAAGTTACTTAGGAAATTGAGGAAAGAGAGTGAATTTCGGCAACAGTGTTGCTGAAATTCTAACAAAAGTATGAGAGAGAAAAGAAAAAGTGAGAGAGAGAAAATTTTGAATTTCGGCAATGACATTACCAAAATTCCAACTGCCCGAAATCGCTGAGCGAGTGGGTGTGAAGTGCTCAAAGTGCGGGTGCCCAAAGGAAAATTTTATTTAAAAAAAAAAACATATATCCACATTCAGCAAAATTTTAATTTTTAAAGAAAAATTCTTACATCAATGCACCACATGTTTTTTAACTCTCCCCTTTTTTTTGTCATAAATCAAATTATTTTATTGAATCAAAATCATATCAAGTTCTCTATTCAAAATTTCAAATGCTGAATAAAGACGACAATTTTTGACAAAGAAAAAATAAAAATAGAATAAATTTAGTTACAAAATTGATTGTAGCCTAAGGCTATAACCTTTTATTGGATTACTTCTTCTTCTTATATCTTCCATACTTGCAAAATTTTTAAAAAATTAAAGATTAATAGCTATGTCATCAATAAATTATTTAAATTATAAGTTTTTGTAGTTTAAAATTATGCATAAAATAAAAACTTATAGATCATATAATAAATAATATATGATTGACACAAAATTTGACATGTATATTAAAAGTGTAAAGAACATGCAATTCAATGGTTAGATTTTCAAAATATGTAGTAATATTTATTTTATTTAGTAAGGTTGTAGCCTTAGGCTACAATTAATTTTGTAGCTAAACTTTGTCCATAGAAATATACATGAGTTGCATATTTATTGGGGAAAATTAGATAAAAGGCTCAAAGTTCATATCCTATTTTAAATAAGGTTCATTTGAATTTGGTCAATTAAAATCACAAATTTATGAAATTGTTTCATTCTAAAGTATAAATTTGTAAATTTGTTCATTTTTATTATTCGTTTTATGTTAGTTTGTTTTAAATATTGGAACTTATCACTAAAAGATTTGAACCATTTCTCCATTAATGTATTTCATATGGGAGTATTTATTGCTTTTTATTTGAAATTTTAATTTTAATTATTGTAATTTATTTCTTAATGAATATCATGTGTGTGTGCATGTATAATTTTAGAATCATAATTTTAATCAATGCCATTTAGGTGAAAATTTTAACAAATTAAAGATTAAAAAATACACGTATAGATGGAACAAATTTGAAATTATGACATTCATTCCCTGATGATTATTTTTTATTATTAAACCAAGACAACAAATAATTTTTAGTGTAAGCAAGAATTTGAACTGTGATACTTTACTTGATAACAAAAAATTTACTAGTGAAGTTAATTAGGACCCATGATTTTCACGAGGGGATATCTTATGAGACTGATAACATGTAAAACCAACATGTTATAAAAGAAAAGTCTCCTAAGATAATTTTTCGAATTTAACATAGAAGAAACTTTTACATTTCAAAAATTGAAAGAACCAATGGTTTCAATTCATCCATGTTTGTACAATTTTATCTTCTATTAATATTTTGACCCAAGTCTTGTTTGGAGGACCTCATTTAAGGCATCTATTTCACGATGATTACTTTATATTAGCTAAGTTGCCCAATGATTTTTAATGTAGGTTGGATTCTAATTTGGATACCTTACTTGACAACAAAGAAGTTTACCAGAATTAATTGAAATTATGATTTTAACTAGATGATATACCATCATCTTATAGCATGCGAAAGCCGTCATGAAACCCATACTTATTATGAAAGAAAAGTGGCCCAAGCTAATTTCTGAAAGGACTTTGTTAACAGGTGCCGGCCAACACTTGTTAATGAACCAGCTATGATTCATTTATTATCTATCACAAATCTCACTGCATTGGAAATTGGTAAAATTTTTCTTTTCAGCTGTGATTTATCACAAAATAATTTGACTTTCTCCATCTAAACTGACATACATTTAATGCATATTCAGTTTTTTCCATGTCCCTAAAAAAAAAGTGAATAGTTTAATGCACATTAACAGGTGTTGTACAGCACTCGTTAACAACACCCTTTGTGAAATTTAACATGGATGAAACTTGTGCATTTCGAAAATAGAAAGACCAAGAAGTACACATGGCAAAACGAGTGGGTCGGGTCAATCGGGTTTGCAGGGCAAACGGGTCACAGGTTAAAACGGGTCATTTTTAAACGGGTCAATTGGGTTACGGGTTAGTCGGGTCGGGTCGGGTTTACCCCTATTTTTCAAAAAAGTTTTTTTTTTTTTTTTTTTATATATAAATTACAAAAACAAATCAATGACAACCTGTTTTTAGAGAACGAATAAAATCAATTAAGCAAATGAATTGCACTTAATGCCACTTGTTAATATCCTTCCAATTTTGATAGTTTTGAACATGACAAAAATTATTTATAGTCATAAATTCATGATGGAAAAAGTCTTCAATGTTAATAGTTCACTGTCAAAATGCATATGATTACAAGTTTACATCTTCAAAAAGAGATAGATCTTAAAACAAACAAAACAAGTAAGCCAACAAAGTAGCAAGTTATCGGTCTTCTTAAGTGCACATGTTCTTGTTGCATTTAAAATAGTAGTAAAGTTAGATTACTTAGAAAGATAAACTAAACAAAACAAAATTAAAAATTAAAAATAAACATAACATATTAAGTAAAGAAGAATAAGTAAATATTTTATAAGAATTACACATCAATCTCAGTCTACTCAACATTGGTAGCAGATTCAGCACTGCAAATATTCATACTTGCAAATTGTGGCTCAAGTTGGCCATTTTCATCAGCATCTTCATCTACAAAATAATATTTTAATATAACTTAATGTACCATGAAAGCAAATCAATAAAGAATTAAAATTGTATAATTATGACTATAAAAAAATTAAATTACCTTCAAATCCATATAGCCAACTTTTAGTACACAACGTAGCTTCCACATTTTCAGGTAAAACTTAAAAGACGTAATCGATACAGAGTAAGAATTTTTTTCCCAGTGCTAAAACTTGATTCAGCTGAATCCTAAATGAGATTTTTTTTTTTTTAATGGTTGTCTTGAGTAACGAAACCAATGCAACCTCACAAATATTAATTTCGAGAATAGTTTATACCCTTAGGCTCTAATTAATCCCTTTACCAATTTAGCACCTTCAACTTAAATAAAAATATACTAAATAAGTGTTAGATTAAAAAAAAAGACACTAATTTCTAGATCTATCAACATGATATTGTAATGCATAAATATTGTAACCTTTTTCGATAATCTGCATAAATATTGTACCTATCTCAATATGTAGATTGAGATTGATTGTGCATTTTTGGTAGAGAGGAAAACTTGGAAGATAGAAGAAAGTGTGGAAGGAAAGTAAAGAAATAAAAGTGAGAAAAGAATAAGGATTGTTTACCACTATACGTCTAACACAGGGCTTGTCCCTTGTGTTGGAGAAAATCCTATATGTTTCGGAAACATGCAATACTCTCTCCTTGTCTTGATTCAGTTGACTGAAGAGTGATGACTCTTGTCCCTTGTGTTGTGTGTAACGTGTTGTAGGCAATTGGCAGGCAAGCACAGTGACAAATGCTAGGCTAGCCAGCTCTTATTGGTACTTTTGATGATATATATATATATATATATATTTTGCTTGGTGGTACTTTTGATGAATTAAATTGTCATTCTTTATAATATATATTAACTATTAGTTTTGATCCTTCAAAAAAAAAAATTATTAGTTTTGATTTTTTTTTAGCAAATTTTTTTAACGAATCAGGTCATGGATTATTCGGATCGGGTCGGGTTAATCCGTAAAAAAATTGGATCAAGTTACGGGTCAACTTGTTTTTACTTCGGGTCAAAAAGATCGAATTTAGGTCAAGTATTTTTCGAGTCGAACCAAAAAATTCTAACCCGTATTGTAATGTCTACCAACAAGCGGTTGCCTTCAATAAATCTACGTTTGTATGGTATTCCTTCTACTAATATTTTGACCCTAGTTTCTCGTTTGGAGGACCTCATTTGATGCTGCTTTGATGGAAGGCTGCCAACACAATAAGCAAGAAAAATGTAGCAGAGATAAGTTTCAAACCTTCTTTAAAGACTGTAAGGGGCCTAAGGGCACGTGTAACCAACAAAGAATTTTAATATGGACCTATGGTCAAATTTTTTGAAAGGAAACATTTGCAAGGTTAAACATTTTAATAAACCTAAAGTCAATTTTTTTTCTTTTTTTTTTTTCTTTTTTGGTCAAGAGTTTTATAGTTAAGCTGATATTTCTTAGTTATTTAAATAATTCGATTATAAAAACATTCATTAACTGAATTATTTAAATAATTATTTTTTAAGACATTCACAAGTTATCTTATATACATTCACCCACCTCTTCCTCTAATTTTCTCTAAAAACCTCTAGAGCAACAACTCCAATTTTCCCATTCACTCATTTGTTCGGTCTATTCATCAGAGCCAACTTCCCCTTTCGTCTTCTTTTCACTTTCACTCCCCAGTCATTGCACCATTTCATCATCATCCTCCTCCAACGACATTCCTGCACCTAAGGTAAATGAAATCTTTCCTCCTCTTCAAACAGATTCATTTGGACTCTACCTCATAAATTTTCATAAATTCTTTAGATTCATATTTACTCCTCTATCCACCAACGGCCTATTCTCATAAATGAAGTCTTTCTGATTCAAATCCTACTTCAGATCTCTTAACAAATGCTTCCCAGCTTTCTCATAAATTTTCATAAATTCTTTAGATTCATAAATTCTTTAAAAAGTAGATATATATGAATTCTTTCATAAGTAAATTCTTTCACCATTAATCTCACAACCATCCTCACCTCTCCCACACCCTCCATAACTCGTCCCACGTTCTCCCCCAAAATCAAAGCCCTAATTCAGACCCCAAATCTTACGGCCGATCACCTCCCCAACCAGCTACACCCTTGATTACTCGAACAGCCCAGCTACACCGTTGATATTTGTTGGATTTTGTCAAACCCACAACCTTTATCTCAAATCAACTTTAATTGCCCTTCACCCCTCATCTGCATTACATATGGAGCTTACTTCGTCCTCCTCAGTCTTTGCACCATCTTCATCATCCTCCTCCAACGACGTTCCTGCACCTAAGGTAAGTGTTTAATGTTTCTGTTAAATTCAAAAATTGTATGTTTACTGTTACTGAAATTTGTTCTTGGTTGCTGTTCATTGTTGCTTGTTGCTTTTGATGTTGGACATGTTTTTCCTCCATGCCCTTCTAACTGTTCATATATGTATAACTGCTTTGAGTTAATCTTCACTCTGTGTTGCTCTGGATGCATCACTTTCGTTTATACATAACTCTACAACTTGTTTGGTACAGTTTTCTGTTCAAATGACCATTTTACCTTTGTGCAGTTACTAGGTTAGACCATAGGGTTAGGTTCAAGTTGAGAAATTATAAAACAAATATTTAGGGCTTAAGTGTGTATGTCCTATTAGATGGCAGAGACATCCAATGCTGCGGATTCGAAGCTATGGCCTGCACCATTAGTAAAGCATTTCATTGTAATTTTGTTAGAAGAAGCAGGTAAAGGGAACGTTCGTAGTGGGATAATCAAGAGAGGCCATGGGCAAGCTGTCACCGAGGATTTTAACAACCAAACTGGAAAACACTATAGCATCGAGCAAATAAAAGGAAAACTTAAATGGCTTAGAACCAAATACAATTTGTTTTCCCAACTAATTGGGATACCCGAAATGGGATGGGATCCTAATACCAACACCGTCACAGGTTGTGATGAGGCGTGGTTAAATGCAACGAAGGTGAGTGTTATACATTTAATAAATTTTCACGCCGTTCATTCTTTAAATTCTTCATGTAAACAATCCCATATATACCAATGTCTCTAATCCCATGTATACCACATCTTGTCTGTTTCTAGTCTAATAGTAACTACAACGACTTTCGTAACAAGGGGCCAGACCACTAGTGGTTGCTAAGACAGCTCTTCCTCACAATTGCACAAACATCCTCTGCCCAACACTCTGCAGATGATGTGTCCTTTGCCCCTGAAAGTCAAAAAACAGTAGATTCTGCACCAGTTCATGACTACTCAATGGCAAGGGCCACGAAAATTTTGATCTCTATGTCTGGTCTTGATATAGGAACCAAGTTCAAGGCCCTTGAACAATTACGGGATCTCAAATGGAGGCAAGCTTTCATCGCCATGGATCAAGATACACGATGGGAATGGATCGAGTTACTTCAGACTAGGGACTAGTTTACCCTAGGGACTAAGGAACAATTATGTTATTATATTTGAATATGTATGTGAATGACCGTACTATTTGGTGGTTTGTTATGTTTATTACCTTCTCTTGTTACAAACAATCTGTGTTGCTGACTTACTATTGTATAAAAAAACTTGTGACTTATCTTTTAATGCACTATATCTGCAAATTGTAAGCCCCTCCCCTTTTTCTTTTGTTCTTTATTTATTTCTTTGAAGTGTGGTGTTGGGTTTTTTTTGTTTGATTAGAAAGTTTTAGGATTGGTGGTTTACTATTCCTGGCTATTATAGTATTCTGGGTTTTGAGCATCAAATCAAATTTTAGGGCTTTTGCTTAAAAGAAAGAAAAAAAATTGAAACTTGTTTGGTGTTTGTATTGACTCAGAATGTTACTTTTTGTATCTCATTGAAAGTGTAAGTTTTGGATTTGGGGTGGACAACTTAAGTGAATTGTTGTTTAAGGTGGAAAAAATGTATTCAAAATTAAGAATTTTTTCCAAAATTCTGTGTCCTTATTTTTCATTGTCTATGTTTATTAAGTTAGTAAATTTTTTGTAGAAATAGTTGGAAGTTTGAGATTGTTTGAGATTCCTTTCTAGTTGGAAGTTTGAATAATTAAAAATGAATGAGTACTCAACAACAAACAACAAAAACCAAAAACACACTAAGCTTGAGGTAATAATCTTCCATCGCATATAAGGCCCAGTTCTGGGGCAGTAAATAGACCCCAAAAGGGCCCAAATCTTAAGAGTAAAGATAACTGGTCTAGTGTTAAAGAGTTAGAGGAAGGAAATGTCACCGACTTTCAAAAAAAAAATTTTAAATAAAAAAACGCGGGTTTTTGCGTTCTTTGTACGCTACTTTCAGAAAAACAAAATAAAACCCTCAAAACAATGGCTTTCACTCTCACTCAGACTCTCTCTTCGTCCTCCATTGAAAAACCCTAATTCCAAAGGCGAATTCGTTCCTACTCCATGAGGTTTATAGATAACAATGTCAGTTTCCCTTTCGATCTCTCTGTTTGGTCCATTTGAGATCTTTCTTTTGTTCTTCTAATTATTGAGGAAATTCTGTATTCAATTAGGGGTGTTGTGATTGTCCCTAAAGATTTGATGGAATCACCATAGATCCCGAGCTGGATTGGAAGTTTGATGATATTTTATCAGAACTTAATTCACTGTAAATTAAGCTTTATCTCTCTGCATCTAAATTTGCCAAAACAGGACCTAGGTATCACATTTTTTTCATAAATATATACATGCATGTTGTTTTTGTTTTGCTAGTATGAAAATTTTTCATCTTGAACTCTGTTTAGAGATTTCTCCAATAGAAGCTGTAAACCTTTTACAATGGGCGTCTCTGTGGATGAGAATGATGACGACACTGAAAGCGAGGTTGAGGAGTATGGAAGTTTGAGATGCTAACTTCTTCTTCTTCTTGTTTTACTTTTAACACGGGAAACTTTTTTTGATGATATAAATGGGTGTTTGCTTTGGAATTTTATTTTTAATGATGGAATTCTTTCATTTTTACCTTCCAATTACAATGGTGGCGAGTCAACTTTCGAAAACCAATGCTCCTACTTGATGGACGAAGAGGGAATAGTGGGAACTGCTTTGCATGAGCTAAGCCATGAAAATCACCTTCAAGTTAAGGTATGTAGATATCAATGTTGATTTTGATTGCGCACTGATTGTTGTATTTTCCACTTGCTATAGATTGTGCTAAAGATTCAAAACCTTTTTTTCCTAAATAATTAAAAAAGACGAAATCAAATGGATTTAAAATTTATAAGAAATCATTTTCTATTTCGAGAATGTCTAATATATGTTTTAATTTTCATTAAGTTGTTATGACTTTTACTGAACTTTTGAGGCAATTATAAATCCTAGGGTCAATTCTGATTGGTCTACAAAAATCAATTTCAATGCTATTTCTTTTGGATTTTCCTTTAGTTTAGCTGATCTATCATGACAAGTAAAGTAAATTGAGAACAATACGTTACATTACACTATTGTTTCAAAAACATGACATAAAAATTATGATCCTTACTTCTATACATCCATATTCATAAGGTTATTTTTAAAATCTACTACTGTTGCTGCTGCTCCTGGTGCTTGTACTACTCTATTTGCACTTACTTATGGAGCCTTCCTTTTTCTTTTTGATATACAATTCTTTGTTAAACCTGGATTAGTATAAAAATGAATTGACTTTATAATATTAAACCTGGATGCCAGTAAATAAATGAATTTATCTTGTGTTCTTAACTCGTGTTTGACCTTTTTGAGTTGTCATAGATAGCAGAGGAAACCCATGCTTTAATTTATGTCTTTTTGTAAATGTCTTATTAATATTTTCCATTTTTGCTTGGTGCATAAACGTAGTGTTTTGATTGATGAGGAGGAGGAGATTAGGAACAAAATTTTTGCTTTAGAAACAGATTTAAGTGAAAAGTATACTTCTGCCCTTACTCAAGTTGTGAGATACAGAGAAGCAAGATGCGAAATGGATAGGAAATTTGATACTCAATACCAACGCAAAATGTAAGATAATGTGCTATGTCATGATGACATTCTTTATTTTAATGAAATAGTGGAGTTTTGGGAATATCCTAGTTTCTGTAGTTGTGTCTTTCTGCTACCTTTGCCTGTGATATCTAAATTCTTACCATATCTTTATAATAAACCTATCAAGTGAATGCACACATGGTATAATCTTTCTAGTTGGTGATTTTTAAATTCCTTTATATGGATTTCGTTCTCTTAGATTCAATTCTGTTTGTTTCTATAAAAGATAGTAGAGAATAACAAATGACAGAGGGAGGGATGGAGAGCTATAACTAATTGGAATAAAAAATGGGTAGGTAACTGAATATAGTTATCTAAGTTAAGGGAACGGAAAAAGGTAGATGAAGACCAAAAATCACATTACTAGGAGTAATAAAAAAGGACATGTCAACTTAGAGAGTAACAGAGAATATGTCTTTAGATAGAGTAGATTGGAGACAAAGAATACATATGAGTGACCCTAACTAATATATTGAGGATCCATTGCCAACCCCAAAATTTTGGGACTAAGGCTTTGTTTGTTGGTGTTGTAGGCAACTGAATATTGTTCATTGGTAGGTTTTATGGGAGATCTTTTGATGCTTGGCAATGTTCTTATTTGCAAAAGATATGGATATAAGAAATACGTTTGAAAAGGTAACTTCACGTTTAATAATATCTAAAATAAATTTTGATTCTTTTTTTTGGAGGGTAATAAATCTGGAGTTTGATTTAGGTATCTTGATATATAAATTGAAGCCATTTGTCTTGTCATTGTCAAAAGATGATGTTTAAGCATCTTAACTTTGTTTCAGCATCTATTCCTGCTTGCTGGAGCATGATACAATTTGTTTTAATGTTGATAAGTCTTGAAATCTGAATTGTTTTGTGCATTCCTCATTCCCTACGTGGCTTAATGGATGTCTGTTTTCTGCTTTTTTTTTATTCTTTCCTCTTTTTGGGTTCCACACGGATCAAATCAATTAAAATAATCCCAGAAATGTCTTTGGATATTTTCTTACAATCATTGCAGTGCAGAAGCACTTGATAATCACTTGACTACTGTTCAGCGGGACCATGAACTGAGGTCACAAATAGAAGAAAGAAGAATAAGAAGTGATGCAGCTTATGAAGAGGCCAAAAGAAAGGAAAAGGCTTCCCATGAAGAAAAACTATGCCAGGAAAAAGCTAAAGCAGAATCTGAGGTTTGTTGGCTTGACCTTTCTGTTCTTTGATGTTTTTTCTGCTAAACATTTTGATATTAGTTCTTTCAAGCCTCCTCTGTTCATGTTACTCCTGTAGATATCCTTTGAAATGCACGCAGAGTTATCTTGACAGCTCTTGGATTATGAGCAAACTGGAACTCCTTTGGCGCTTCCCATGCCTTTTTTGCTTTTTGGGGCTACATTTTTGCACTTCATGCAAACACTTTCCATTAGACTACACAAGACTTTGCTATTCCATTTCTTCGTTAGATGCATTTTGTTTTCCACTATTTCTAATTGGGTTTCTGATCACTTGGTGCCCTTCCTGGTCAGTTCCCTATTGTGACAAAGTACTTCTGGTATAGCTATTGGCATTTCAGAGCTGATTCCATCATCCTTCTAAGTAATAAAAATATTTTGGAATGCAGGCCAGACTTGAGGAAGCAAAAAGAGCTACTTTGGAAGCTGAGAGAAGAGCCACAAAAGAAGCTGCAGAAAGGCTAGCTAGTGAAACCTCAACAAGAGTTGTTACTAGGGTGGCACAAGAAGATGTCGGACTTCAAATGAATGCCAATGCAGGAACTTCAAGTAAATTTTTTGAATACTTGATGGATTTGATTATAACATGCTTTGTGTTTGTTGTTTAGTGACTTGTCTCATTTAATATTTTTCCCTCATCAATTGGCAACGTGATGATAGGTAAAGTACTTTGGGCTGCAGAAAGTGCTCTAAATTTTGAACAGGCAAGACTACACAAATTTAAAGAGGTAGATGAAAGAAACCAGGCTTTGAGGTTGACTTACAATAAGGTATTGCTGACACTACAGGGATTAAGTTTTGAAAAACTGGAATTAGTGTATATATTTTCCTAAATTTTATTTGGGCCTTATATATTGAAAAGGCTAACGTAATTACTTATTACTCACCTAGATACTGTTGTTGTAGATTAGAATTCTGATTTTGTGTTTGTTATTTTATTGAAGTCTAAGTTATAGGCTATGTGACTTGCTTCCTTTATATCAGTAGGTGATGTGGTCTTATTTTTTGTTAGGTTTTGAGCAGCTATGAAAAGCTTATTAAAAGGTTGATAAATCAAATACGTAGGTCAACGAAAGTAGTCAGGTGAGATAGATTTGATTATTGCTGCATTCTAGCGAAATGTTTAATTATCAATGAATTTTTTTTTGGTTTGTCTTTATTATCTGTATTACTTTATCCAAATTTTTTTATCATGATAAGTATTATAATGGCATCAATGTTTTCACTTCACCACAGCGAATTGCAGCATGTCACTGATATGAAGGACCTAGTTTTTGCTTTGCATGTTTATAAATTTAAAAAAAAAAAAAAAAAAAGGTTTTTGCTTGCCTTTACAGCTGGTCAGACCAGTAAATTAAGTGCCAGCCCTTTTGCCCTGGACTGCCTTAAGGGTTTATTTATTTATTTATTATTATTATAAATTACTGTATTATTCAAGACTTTGAACTAAAAAAGTGATTGTTACTGATCAAACTGGCTGATTTATGATCTTTCATTCATTTGTGAATGTTGTAGACTTGTAGTTGCTGCTTCAGCCTCTTTAGATAGAGGAGGGTTTTCCCTATTCTTGAGGAGCTGTACACAAGAATCATTCCCTTCTAATGCTAATAAAGCCTCATTGTTAAAGAACTCAAATTCTTGTTTTATTCATGGCATTCGTTTTGGTTATAATTCTTCACCACAAAAGTAACTAGTACTTTTGGATCTTGTTTGTATTGATTTACCAATTGCAGTGAAAAGGCATGTGAAATTGTTAAGATTTTCCATGATCCTCATTGCCCTCAATCTGTCGGCATGGCAGCATTTGCAAAGAAGGTAATTCCATAAATCTGGCCAAAGGCATGCTCATGTTCTACCTAGATTCAGTTTTTGGTTGGATTGTTCATAGAATGGCAGAAACAGACAAAAAGTTTTGGAATATGCATGTTAACATGCTTAAAGTTGGAAAATGTGGGATTTTATTCGGTATCTGGAAAGAGTTCAAAAGATTTTTTTTTTTTTTTTTTTTTTTTGATAATTAAGAGTTTGTTTGGGATGTGATGAAAAGTTCAGCTATTTTAGTTTTTAGCTTTTTTTTGGTATTATTTATGGATCTCATTGTACTTTTTGATGTTATTTATGGGTTTCATTGTACTATTTAGCTAACTTTTAACTTTTTTTTTTACACTTCCAGCAGAAATTTTTTTAAGTTTCAGCTAAATAAACTGTTCCCAAATAGACCCTAAGTTCAGAAAGAACATTTAGAATTAAATCTTTATACACATCAAAACAATAGAGAATGTAGAATTCGGAAATTGGGGTTAGCCAAGTCTAGAAGTTCTGTACTAACTACTATGAGTCCAGGTATGGAGTTAAATAGAAATTGTCTGATGATAGGATTTAAATATTTGTTTCCTCTTATTTTAATACAGCATTGGAGTCACTGTTGAGAGGCTCTGCAGCTCATAATTTTTTTTTTCATGACGTTTGATGGTCTTAGACATTCTGACTATTATGCTCTGGTGAAGTTAAAATTGAAAATTTGTTCTAGTTCTTATAGGATATTGACAGTAAATCCTTTTTTTTTTTATAAAGTAATCAGTAAACTAAAAGAGATGATATTAATATATTTCCCAATTTTGATGGTACAGGTTCTCTCCTATTGTATCAGCCCTGATAATGACACTTTTGCGTGTGCATATGTCATTGTTCTTATTACCTCACAGGTAAAACATGTTTAATTCATTGTGTTTGGGGCTGGATGTTCATTAATGAGATCATTGGTTAGTGACAGTTGGATGCTCCTGTGTTTTAACTTCATCTACACATTAGGATGCTACTCAGTGGTTGTAAAAATTAAATAATTTCTTTCAAAGCTTCAAGATATTGCAATAATGAGGACGGCTAGTTTCAAGGTTATTGTTTATGCCTGATTTTTTTTTTTTTTTTTTTTAAAAAAGGTTGGAAGTTTGATTTTGAATGGTGTAATTGGTTGTGGTTAGGGATTGATTTTGATTTGATACGTTTTAGGGATATCTCAATGATACAAATTCTAGAAGCCTTCAAGGAAGGCTTTCTTTTTGTATAAAGTTGGAAAAAAAGGTTTGAAGTTCATGAATTGGTTCAAATGACTGAGGAGGATAGCCTTCAGGATGTAGCTCTTTGTCCATATATTGTTATTCTTGAAATAGACAGACAGACATGCATTTTTCACAAACCCTCACAGCAATCCTAATCACAAGGAAGGTGCATATCATTTCTTCATATGTATGCGTGTGCTTGTGCTGCATGCACGTGTTTATAGAAAGCAATCAGATGCTCCTTTCCTTGGATTTGTATTTTGTAAGAATAAAGTTTTTCCATACCAAAGTAAATCATCTTTCTAGCGACGTTGTTTTCTAAATGTGCTGAAGGATATAGAATTTTCTCTGCAAATTGCTCAATAGGTTGGTTTGCTAAACCAACCTACCCACAAACAGAAAGAAAAAAGATGAAGTAATAAATTGGTTTATAAGCAAGACCCAAACACACTTAATATAGTTACAAAGAACAATAGTTGTCAAAGTTGAGTTAAATTGTTAAATACAAGAATTGTAAAGAGTTAAAGCAACTAATAGATAGAAGTATTCTGAGCAATGATAATTAAAGTTCATTTAGCAATAATAATTAGTAATTTTATTGTATTTGAAAACAATGGATGATTTTCAAGATTTTATCTTAGCAATAATAATTACTATGTTTATTGTATTATAAAACTATATGTCAAATGAACAAATAGTTTATATTTTATTTTCTTGTTAATACTATGGACAAATTTGTAATAAAGAAACATTGTAGACCACAAGATTCATTTTTTATCTAAGATTTATCTTTTTGCAAAACGGTATTTGAATGAGTTGCTGATTTAGTTAATATGTGATGCACTTTTATTGTAATGCCAGATTATGGAATTTACCATCTGATGGCTTAATGCCACTAATCGTGAGCTATCCCTCTTATTATTTAGTAGATGGAGCTTCATTAGACAGTTGATCTTGTACTAGTCCTTTGATATGCAACCATTTTTCTTTTAATGCAAGATGCTAATAATTTGGATAATATGAGTTCACCGGTCAGGGCAAACTTCATTCTGGTCATGCTAATGCAACAAGCCTTCATTTTATTGTTGTCAATTTCATTAAGGAAGTTATGAAAGCAATAACTTTATTTGAGTTAATTCGTTCCAAAAATTTAGTAAAACCATAATTCAAATAACTTCACATAGAATGAGTATTTGGGAAAATGATTGATGGAGCACGTATAGCTTATGGTACTCTCACATGCACACACCAAAAGGGTACTTTGAGCAAAGAAATGAGAAAATAAGGGTATTCTTTTTGGACCTGAAGTGTATGAAGCATTTTATGATTTGGCATTAGGTATTCATGTTAACAGTTAAACGGAATTTGTGCAGCACATAGATCGTCTATTTGGACCCTTAGCTTTTTGTTAGTAAAAGTATGGTAGATAAAAGCAGGCTAAAGAAAATAAGATGATTGATTGCTGAAAGTACTGTAGCAAAACAAATTTAGCTTATTTTTGCTATTATTGAACTTATTTTTGATACTATTTATGAGTTTCATTGTACTTTTTATACTATTCATGGGTCATACTGTTTTATTTATAGTATTTTTAGCAAAAAGTTTTTAATTTTAGTTAAATAAGTTGTTTCCAAACGGATGTTAAGCAAAAAGTACTTGGCGTTTTGAAGAAAAACCATAAGGTGGAACCCGCAAAAATAACCTACAAAGGGGAAAAAAAGTTCATTTATTGTGGGACTCACGTGAGACTTGCAAACTGTAGAAAAAAGAAAAGAAAAAGCTAAAAATTGGCTTATAATCTAATCCCAAATGATCTAATCCCAAATGCACATTTAGATTATCCCAAATGCACACTTAGATTCTCATTTTGTTATCGAATTATATTGGACTCCGGGTTTATTGAGTTAATGAACAAATAGCATTGGTTTTGGGGCAAGTTTGTTAAATTATATTAGAAAATGCAAGGGATCATTGGCTTTTTTCTTGTATCAAGCTACGAATAGACACAATCTAGTGCTAGGAATAAAAATTAAGTTGGAGAAGCGGTCAAATAAACTACTCTTGGGAGTAAATAGAATTGATTTTGAATGTATGTTGAAGAATGACTATGACTTTGTACCAAAGGCATGCTAAATAATAATCTGGTCGAGTCTGGTCGACAATTCATTTCAAAGGTATTCAACTTTAATCTCATGTGCTCCGAACTAAGTTAAGGATATAGATGGCAGCGAGTATGCATGGCTGGAGCTGGACTTAGACATATTTCAAATTGGAGTTTATGGTGCGTCTTTGTGTTAATCTCATGTTAATAATGATGGCTTCTCAGGAGCACTAGAATTGAGGGTGTAAAACCCCCCAAATTGCTATTTTAGCAACTGAGAACCCAAAAAAGTGCTCCAATATGTATATCTAAAATTTTTTAGCATTCATGCACAATAGGTACTTATATTTACATTTTCTTGTGGAGCATTGAAGGATATCATTAGCACTGCTAGGACACCATGAAGTTTCTTATTAAGGCTCAACTAATCATAAGCATTATACTTGGCCAAATTTTATTCATGGATCCCATTCCCTCAATCAATCTAGAGTAGGCATTGATTCTCCAAGAACAACATCAACGCACTATCCCTTTTTTTTTCATCCATTTCTTGTTCCAGTAATATGTTGGCAGCCTCTGCCCTCGGGGCACAATTCTTAACAATGCATGCATGAAGCCCCCCATTCACAAGAAGGAACGACCTAAGTGCAATCATTGTGATTATGAATGACACATTATGGAATGATGTTACAAGCTTCTATGGGTACCCAACTGGCGCTAGAATGGCAAATCAAACTCCAAACCTATTGCTCATCGAGTCACCTCTCACAAATGTATAGAAGCTTCCAACATCTTACCCTTTACATCTTGAAGGGCCTCACTGAATAATGACAGAGCATTGTCCCTCTATAAAACTAATAATCATGGATGTTTTAAAATGCTAATAGAGATGGGTTTCATTTTCTATAAATAATCATGGATGTTTTAAGAGCATTTTCATGTATATGCATCTTAGCATCCTCACCAATCAAACAACATAAATTGATATCTAAACTCACTTTCTTGAATATAACAATAGGAAAAATAAAACAAGTGAATATATACTGAATTGCGTGAATCTTACTAATAAATTATAAATGCTTCAGGTGGTCTTTTCGGGGGCCTAACTTGCAGAGCATCTTGCTCTTCAATGTTCTTCACTCTCCCCATACTCCTATCGCAACATAGCATGAAAAAAAAAAAAAAAAAAAAATCCAAGGTAATCAATAACATACATTAAAAAGTAAATACATTTCACGGTTGAAAGATCCTACAAACGTTTTTTTTCACTCTAAATGGTTGATAATTCTTAAATACATTTCACAGTTGACTTTGATATTTCATATATTCCAATCAATGAATTATTTTCATTTGTAAATTATTATATATGATTTGTTTTATGAACAAGTTGGGAGTCTTATGAACATCGTACATAAAAAGCTCATAAAGCTTGATGCTAAAGAATCACACCCAATAATGATTGTAGAAAAAGCATTAAAGAGTATGTTTGGGTAACCCACACAACAATCCCAAAGGTTTTTTCTGAAATTGCAATACACCCAGTACCGTTTTCTAAAATTGGAGAGTAATGGAAATAATAGAGGTTTTTTTTTTTTTTTGAGAGGGAAAATAATAGAGGTTGTTTCTTTACTTTTCAATAAAGATAGAGCTTCAAGTTTTAAATCTATTTTGGTCAATTAAGAGATTTCGGGGGGTTTTTTTTGGACATTTTTTTATTTTGGGGGTATTTTGGTGGGTTGTTTTAGAGATTTTAAGGCTATTTTGGTCAATTAAGAGATTTCAGGGGTTTTTTTTTGTGTGGACATTTTGTGATTTTTGGGGTATTTTGGTAATTTTGGTGATTTTAGGAGTATATTCGTCATTCTAGTGACTCCAAAGGGGTATTTTTGAGATTTGAGTGCTCATTCTAGCCGTTTCATGGGTATTTTAGTCATTTTAGATGTTTTCGGGTTGTTTTGGTCGTTTTAGAGATTTAAAGGCTATTTTGGCCAATTAAGAGATTTCGGGGGGTTTTTTTTGGACATTTTTTTATTTAGTTTGGGGATATTTTGGCAATTTTGGTCATTTTGGGGGCGTTTTGGTAATTTTCTAAGGTTTTGTGATATTTTGGGCATTCGAGGTGCATTTTAGTCATTTTGGCAGTTCTAAGAGGTCATTTCAGAGGTTTTGGTGTATTTATAGGTTTTTTGATATTTTAGTAATTCTCAAGGGCAAAATAACTTTTTTTTATTATAGAAAAATACCCTTGAAGTCACTAGAATGGCCAACGTACTCCCAAAATCACCAAAATACCACCTTAACTTTCATTTGTTTGGTTAATAACTTCTGTTAGGTTGTGATGCTTAAGGTTTCTACATTGATTCTATGTGGTGAAGCCTAGGGTTTGTTGTTTATCCCTGCATTCCTCTTTTATCCTTATTTTTCTACACTGTTTTACATCAAGCACACAATATGTTTAAATTGTTAAAAGAAAGTATCAATCATCAAATAAGAAACAAAAATACTTGATGTAATTTTGGTCAATTAAGAGATTTCGGGGGGTTTTTTTTGGACATTTTGTGATTTTGGAGGTATTTTGGTAATTTTGGTGATTTTAGGAGTATATTCGCCATTCCAGTGACTCCAAAGGGGTATTTTGGTCATTTTAGAGGTTTTCGGGTTGTTTTAGTCGTTTTAGAGATTTTAAGGCTATTTTGGTCAATTAAGAGATTTCAGAGGGTTTTTTTTTTTGGACATTTTGTGATTTTTTGGGGTATTTTGGTGATTTTAGGACTATATTCGCCATTCCAATGACTCCAACGGGGTATTTTGGAGATTTGACTGCTCATTCTAGCCGTTTCGGTGGTATTTTGGTCATTTTAGAGGTTTTCGGGTTGTTTTGATCGTTTTAGAGATTTTAAGGCTATTTTGGTCAATTAAGAGATTTCGGGGGGATTTTTTTGGATTTTTTTTTTTTTTTTGGGAATTTGGATTTCCCCTTGTCAATTTTTCACGATTTATACACACGGGTGGTCGATTGATTGACGAGCCTTAGGTATTAGCATCTCAAGCTTCACAAGTGTTTTATGTGAAAGATGTGAGACATAAAGATTGGGTGGTGGTGGTCAAAACAAAACCTAGGGAGGTGTTTGATGTTGGTATTAATGCTTCACATGATGATGATGATGATGATGATGATGAAGTGGGTACCTATCATGAGAATGTCCCTTACAATATAACTACTAATGATGCAAATGACAACCATGCTTGGGCTCGAGTTAATGAAGAAGGAACCATTTACGATACACTGTTGAAAAGTGAGGATAAATTGCTTGACCAAGACTTTATCGATGATGAAGAGCTTAGCGATGATGTTTATGAGTCTAATGATGATGAGTCCGATGATGACGAGTCTAGTGATGATGAGTCTTAGAGTTTCAAAACCTCTCTCTGGTTAGTTTCTTCTCCTTAAAATTGTTTGAAATTATCTCCCATCTAATTGCTGAATTGGATAAGGCTTTTTGATATCTTGTAGTCATGTTAATAATTATACCTTCATTAATATCATTATTGACAGACAGAAGAACATACTCTTTTCTGAAAAATTTAAATTACCACCATTGTAGGACCTTTGTTGTTGGTAATGTAAGTTGTTCCAACATTGTTATATAGGACCGTTGTTGGCATGTCACTTGCATTATTTCTTAAGGTTTTTGAGCTTTTTGGTTAAAGTTTGTATGACATTTATTGTATTTTTGCTACTTTTATGGTCGATTACCTTCAAGTTTTCCATAAATACCCTAGTTTGTTGTTCAAGTACCTGGGCTATATATTGTCCCTTCAAAACCCCACCCAGCAAATCTGAGTCGTCCACTTCCACTCCCAGCCCCACCAGTGCTCTTGATCTTCCCCTCCTTCGCTGTCGTTGTGGCCAGTACTGTCTCGTTCGGGTTGCCCAAACTGACAAGAACCCCGACAGGAAGTTAGTCACTAAAATGGGTGGTTTGAGTATTAAGAATTTAATACAGGAAGTTTGATTCCTCTTTAAATTCTTAATACTCAAACCACCCATTTGTTACTAAGGAACTTGTTGGTCCAATTTGTTACATGACTTACTCTGTGATCTTTTTGCAACCTGGAGTGTAGGAGCTGGATCACCTCCTTTGCTGGGAGAGCTAATACTTGTTGGGCTAGAGAATGCCTTAAAAACCCAGCAGCCCACTTAAGTTATGCTAGAACCAGGTATGGAGATAACTACAACATACTTTCTAACTTAGTTAAATAATTAAACCTAGCTACATCCTTTTGTTGTACATTTGATATGTCTAAGTTTCTATCACTTTATTTTTCTATCTTCTGATGTAGATATTTGAAACGTGGTGTAAATAAGAGAGGTAGAGTAGCTAATGATATCGAGACAGAGCAGATTGTGTCTGAAGATGCTGTTGAAGGTCGCACAATGCGAATAAGTTCTGTTGTGCAATATCGAGGTTTAGTCCCCCTAATTTGGTCCCAAAATATATCAGGAATTCGCAAATTCAAACCTGAATTTTCTTGTATGACTCAAGCACAACCAATTTTTACATTTTCATCTCATTGATAACTTTTCATTTATTCAACTAACTTTTCTTTTGGTTTATGGTAGTACCAGAACAACATAACTATGAAGCCACAAAACTTCATTTTGAGAATCTTGCCAAAAGATATGGAAAGCCAATAATTATATTGAGTTTACTGAAGGTATGCCTTTCTATTACCTTTCTATATTTAATGAGGAGACTAGAGGTTGAGTCGGGACTATTATTCTTTGAAATGACAAGACAGTATAGTTGTAGCTAGTTCAAATTTGATAATGGTTCAAAAAATTGAAAATATAACTCAAGTAAACAAAGAAAATGTAAAGAGCGTTTAGTTCATTGTATATATCTCTTATTGATACAAGCAAAGGTTTAAATGAGCATTTTCAAAAATTGGTCAAGTTTGTCTAAATGATTAAAAATTTTACTCTTCAAATTGAGCTAAATTTGGTAGTCCTTAAACTTGCGGACGAAAAAAAAAAAAAAAAAAACATAAGAGGTGGAAAAATGAGTCCTGCAAAGTAGAATCTTGGCGCAACAATGAAGGATTCTAAAATGTCAGAATAGAAAGATACTATCTTTGGATCCATAAAAAAGAAAAAGAAAAAAAGTTCTATCTTTGTCTGTGCTCATTGCTATAACCTCTTGCTTAGCTAAAATTATAATTTTTGTCATCACCTCTTTTTTGTCTTTCATTCTTTACCATCTACTGTGAGCTGTAAATATTAGTTTACCGTTTCCCAAAATATTTATAAGTAAATTTCTAAAAGACTCCTTTAGATGCCATTAAGCAATAGTGATGATAATGTGTGCAGATTTTGATTTGACTTTCATAACTCCATTTAAGATTTATACCCTATTTGGGGGCATAGATCATCTAAAATTGGATTTTTATGTAGACTTAATAGTCTACATACTTGTAAATTGCCAACAACCATGCACTTCAATTATTTGAATTTAAATGTAGAAAGAAAAGCATTTCCTACTCAAATCAGACACATGATTACTAGTTACTGTCACGTTGGGGTTTTATAGGGATTAAAACTCATGTAGCACAGATTTTTCAAGCATAGGAGTGTCTAGCTTTCCATAAAACCTGTTTATCAGTTTGCATATATGTTTCAAAGAAAGTGACAGCAAAATTTCAATCTTTGAATTCATCTTTTTGTCACATGAAAGCACATTAAGTTAAGGTATGTTTTACAGTATGTATTATGCAGTGCTTCCTAGTACGAAATTCTTATCAAAATTTGTTTTTTGCATTTGGTTTTAGGACCGAAGAGTTGGACGCTTACAACGTGATGGTACAAGGGATATGTTGATGGAGAAGCATGTCTTATAACTGGAACTTCTCATGATTAAACTATTTGAGCAACTATTCAATTAACCAGACAATGTTATATGTAAATTGATAATATATTTTGATGTTAATATTACGTTAGTTTGGAGACATTTGTGGTGTTATTAATTAGTTACATTTGTGGTATTGTGTTAATTAGTTACAAGTTCTTTGTAACAAGTTTGTGAAAAAAAAATAGTGGATTTAATATAGGCTGGGTGGGGGGGAAAAAAAAAACTCTATAGCGGCGGTCAAAAAGCGCAACTAAAAGTGCACATATTATGATTTAAATGATTCCCTATAGCGGCGTTTTCCCCCGCCGTTGAAATGTTTACATATATAGCGGCGTTTCTGCCCTGCAGCTAAAAGTTCAATGAGTTCGTTTTAATTTGTTCCCTATAGCGGCACTTAATGCCCACCGCTACCAGTTGCCACAATAGCAGCAGGTATAACCCGCCGCTAAAAGTCAATAGACACGAATTTTGACAGCATATGGCAGTGGTTTTCTGCCAGCCGCAAAAAACCAAAAACGCCACTAAAAGGTGAATTTATAGTAGCGTTTTTTGTTACCGCCGCAATTGAACTATTGTGGCAGTGCATAGCAGGTGGGTGGAACGGCCACAGTAGCACCCACCGCAATAGGCCAAATGGGCCTTTAGCAGCCCCTTTTTGGGCTTTTGCAGCGGTTTTGGCCCACCGCAATAGCCCAGTTTTTTTGTAGTGTAGAAAGAGAAAGACACATTCTATATCAACTTTTATTCTATAATATTCCTCTAAAGTTTTTGTTGTTGTTGTTGTTGTTTGTTTGTTTGTTTGTCTTTTTTTTTTTTTTTTCATTACTTCAATTGAATAATTAAAATGGATATGTGTGTGCAATTTATAATTGTTGCTTTTTATGATGAACTCATTATTAATAAAATTTTATAACAATTATGTTATAATACATTTACAACATTTTCTAAAACTGTCTTACATAAAACATTATAACATTATCCATGCATCGCACAAATAACTTATTAGTTAGAACTAATAACAACTCACCACCTATCATTTGATGTAAAAAATCATTATCAAAAATACCTCAATGGAGCCGAACCAAACTTCCTTGTCATTTTGGTCCATACATGGCTGCATGGGATCAACGTCTATAGTAGAGTTAGACCGATGAGAATAACTAGCCCATGGCAAAGTTGAGACCATGAGAATTGGGAACCCCAGGCTTGAATTAATGGGCTATGCCGAAAGGCCTAAGCAATTAAGCAAAGTTGGGGCTCCGTGAGATCGTCTTTGTTAAGCCGAGGCCTACTTTACAGGTTTGATCATTAAATTATTCCCTCAATATAAATACTTTTTGCTATCGAATTCTAGTCCCACATCAACTACCCTTTACCCCAACTCTCAAGTAAAGGATAAAGCGGGAGAGGATGGATAAATCCCACTTTTTTGAATGGTTGACAACGAAAAAAGAATACACATATCAAACACACGCAAAGAGAGTGTGTTAAAGAGACAAAGAAATAAAAGCAAGCGAACCCACAAAGCTACCAAACTTCCCTGTCCATTGGCGACTCCTGTTAAAGAGTACGGAGCACCCATGTCCACAGTTGTGTCCAGGGTCCTAGCTTGTCTCTATGAGAAAAATGTCGAGTTCGAGCTCATCTCAATTAACATGTCCAAGGGCGAGCACAAGAAGTCGGAGTTCCTCAAGCTCCAGGTACTTTTACAATTACATACACACAATTCTCTCTCTCTTTTTGACTAATTAGCTAATATATATACTGAATCTCTCTTATACATGGTCCTAATAATGTTACAGCCCTTTGGCCAAGTACCAACATAAAAAAAAATGTCATTATAAGTTAACAAAATTACCCATGCAATGTACAAGGAAGCTATTGAGTATGAGGTATGATTTAATCTTCGTTTAATTTACTACAATCATCATATCAGTATAATTTAACAGGAAAACTTAGTTTGTATAAATGCATAGTATACTTAGAAACATGAGGTAACATTAATAAAATACAAATTGTAGCGATTTTGCAAGATGATATCTATATAAAATTGAACATATATAATAAATTAGAACATATAATCATGGGTTCTAGTTATCTCAAATGGTAAAATTGAGTACTATCCAACAACATTATAACTCTTTTGGGAATGAACCTTAAATGAGCACAATGTTTAGCAAATTTATTTATTTTTCTATGATATATATGAATATTTTGCGAACATAACTTTGATAGATTTTTGTAAAAGATTTAAAAAATTCTTCGTTTCTTCTTCTTTGATTGCACATTAAGATTCTAATTTAAAAAATCCCTAACCTCAATATGAAATATGCAAAAAACAAAAATTTAAATAAACATTAGGATTCCAATTATCTTGCATGCAGACCTACTCCCTTCTCTTGAACAATGTACCTCATAACTATTTATGATACTATTTATTGATGATAATTACATAAAAGAAAAAGGAAAAAAAAAAAAACAATAATAATAAACTGAAACACAAAATACTATTCTATCCAGTAGATGTTATAAGACCCATTTTTTCTAAGTATTTGATATTTGAAAATTATTTTTGTTACAAAGCCTCTATCGGAACTTATATAGTTATATAGCTTCTTTTTGGTATTTGATTTTATGAAAGTTGTGTTCCAACATGGAACTCAATTTTGCCAAAGTCTATGAAATTCAATAGAACGTACAACTTGAGTTTTTAGAAAATTGAGTTCCACATTTGTCACATATCATTGAATTGCGTAAAACTTGACTTTGGTGAAATTAATTTCTACTTTGAACTTGATTTTGAGATGCTGCATAACAAAATAAGTTAATATAAACTTCTTAACAAAACAATTTGCATAAACCAAATATTTAACAAATAAACACCGACATTGCAATGTCAAAAGAAAATTTTGTAATAAATTGAAAGACAAATATAGTTTTTCTAAAATTATTGTGATTGTTTTGTAACTTTTCAAATCTGCCATTCAGTTTCAAAAAACCACCTAGTCCATAAAAGAATGATATCTAAAATCAAATAAATGTCAATTTAAATATCTTAAAAACTAAGTTTATCAAAAAGTATGACTATAAAACAACACAAATCAACCAATAATAACTTCGAATTTCAATACTTCGCAAGAAACAGTTAAACCCATTAAGCCAAGAGTTTAAAAAATATTTTTGACATTCGAAACTCAGGGTCTTCCTCTTTCAAACGTTTTGTGGCTTGAATGTGTACTTACTCGGACGTGGTCATAGCATAAGTCCCACCCTTTCTATGTAATAGTGGTTAATCTATGAATGAAACTTTGGCAAACTTTTCTTTTAATAAAAAAAGAAAAAATAAAAGTAAAATGAAGAAAGGCTGCATGTTATCCATATTGTGCATGGGACTTGTTTACCTGGCATTCAATGAGAGTGCCAGATTGAACCCAAAAAAAAAAAAAAAAAAAAAGGAAAAAAATATAATAGAAAAAGAAAATGAATTCACAAAAAATAATACAGGTATCAAAATAGAAGTTAAAAACATATATTGTAGCATTCCTATTCCTCCCCCAACTACTTAAGCCAAAGTTTAATGAACCAAACAATCGATAAAGCCAAAATTTAAAGAACCCAACTTACAGGAAGAAGTGGATGTGAAAGAAAGGGCAGTAAAGCTAGTGAAGAAGACTTGTTTGTTGAAGAGGCTGTGTTTGTTTTCTAAATCTTTGCGGTGTTCAGACTTCAAAGGCTTTTGTGTAAGGTTTACACTTTTTTGGGTCTATGGGTTTTAAAGAGAAATTCCTATATAGTCGAAAATTGGGGCTGGAATGAATGAATGAAGGAGAGAGAGAGAGAGGCGAAGGGTGTAGCTTAGAGTCTGTGATAAAAATGAAGAGAAAAATGGATTAGTTTGCAATCACTTGCTATGTTGGTGTTGAGATTGTTAGCGATTTTTTTCAAAGACAGAGGTATGCGGTTGGAAAAGAGAAACTGCTTGCAAATTACCATTTTTTTGCAGTGCAGTTATATTTATATGTACCAAGGGGAAAACAACTGTATGATACAGTGTAACGACTTGTTTCTTTTGGTTGTGGTTTGTTATTTAAAATCCCAAAAGACACAATTGTTCAGTGTCTTATTCTGCAATGAGACACGGTCAACAAAAATTCAAACGTTTCAACTATTAGTTATTACTAGTCACTAACTCGTGCGATGCACGAAAAATTCAAAAAAAGGTTCAAGAACTAATTTTTTTATTTGTTTTCTTTTTGTACCATCTTCCTTTAAATTGATGACAGCTATAAGAATTTTTTTTTTTTTTTAATTATAGAAAAGTTGTAAGATTAATTCCTAACATCCATATACTCCATTCTAGACTTGCTAAAGTAAAAAATTTATAAATCCTTTATAAATTTATTTGCTATGCACAGGAATGCTACTAACAATAACATCTAACGAAATATAATCTTGTTTTCCACTTTTTTTTTTTTTTTTTTGGTGTTGTAGTAGTTGTAGTTTGAGAGATTTGTTTTGCAAAATAGGCCTAAAAAAAATTGGTCCGACTTTGCTTCAGTCATCATATGATCATTGTAGCCCAAGCTTGTCTAGGATTATTTTGAATAATTTTAAACCATTATCCACAAATCGTGACGATGTTGGACATAGTTTTGGCAACAAAACAAAAAACTTAAAATCATAGATTTAATCATGTTCCTAGTTAATAATAATATCCTACCAATCATCCTCAAAACCCACCTTCTACAGACTTGACAATGATGAGCTCTAGGAGGCTTGTACGTAAAACAAATGTTAGGTGCCTCAATTTCACACCCTATCAAAAATAAAGTATTCAGGAATACAGTTACATCAGGAGTAAAGTCTTAGTAATGCTTTGAATGGTGGAACCAGATATGATTAAGGTTCCATTTAATACTTAAACAAGTAATAAAAAATATTAATTTACCCAAAGCAGGTGGTCCGAGGAAACAAGCATAGCTAAGGTTCTGTTTAACACTTGGTAAAATGAAATGAAGTATTAATTTACCCAAATCAGGTGGTTCAAGAGACCAGGCATAGCTAAGGTTCTGTTTAACACTTGGTAAAATGAAATGAAGTATTAATTTACCCAAAGCAGGTGGTCCGAGAGAGCAGGCATAGCTAAAGTTCTGTTTAACACTTGGTAAAATGAAACGAAGTATTAATTTAACCAAAGTAGGTGGTCCAAGGGACCAGACATAACCGAGATTCTATTTAATACTGAGAAAAGTAACTTAATATATCAATTTACCCAAGATATGTGGTCCGAGGAGTCAAGCATGACAAATATTCTGTTTGACACTTAGATAGATGTCACAGAGTGTTAATTTACCCAAAGCTTGTGGTCCAAGGAGCCAAGCATAACTGAGGTTGTTAGGACATATGTGTTTCACTTGTTAAGAACATATGTCATTATTTTAAGTAATTGGCTAATCCTTTGACAAAACGCACTTTACTTATAATTGGGTAGATCTAGGTGTTCTTAATACTTCAAGAAACAAGGTTTCAAGATCAAGTGTTAAAGCAATTCAAGTCTGTTCAAGAAACAAGCTAAATAGTGCAAGCTCATTAAAGCTCAACAGCTACATCTATCGAGCTTAAGAAAGCTGTTCCAGCTCCGTGTGCTCGACACCTGCTCAACAGCTTCTCGACAACTTCTATTTGTCGAGGTTTAATAAAAACAGATTTTCTGTTCTGTTTTCTTGAGATCCGTGAATGTGTCTTTGAGCCTTCTTTTCTCTTACCCCTAAACATATAAAAGGATTATTTTAAGGGCCGTCAAAAAGTACACAAGTTGCACAAGCATTGAGCAAAGTCTGTTCAAGCAAATTGTGACTGGAGACGAAGTTTTGCCCTAGTTCATCATTCTTGAAGAAGTTGCTGTATTTGTACACCACAGGGTTTTGTGACCAAACATCTTCTTGATCTTCATCGTAGGATGAACTGAAGAACTTTGCAGCCAACAACTTTCTCTAATTGGTGATTGAAGTCACGTACTGGGATTCGCGTAGTTGGTTAGTCACGTACTTGGGAGCCGTGAATCAAAAGGAGAAATTGTCACTACAGAACAAGTCCAATTGGATATTGGGGTAAGGGTTCAACTGTAGATTGGTATAAGGTACTGAGATTCCTTTACTTGTAACCACTTGTTGTGATAATAGTGGAATTTTGGGAGTGGTGACCTTAAAATCACCCGGTGGAATTTTTGCCGTATAAGTTTTCCTCATTCGTAAACAAATCACCGTGTCAATTTATTTTCTGCTGCACTTAGTTTAATTTTTGATTTGTTTGTGCTACCACGCGTTTACATATTAATTTGATTAATTAATAACTTGGCTAATTAATCAATTAATTTAATCACAAGGGGTCAATTCGTTTTTGGTCTATCAAGTGGTATCAGAGTAGGCACACTCTGATTAGGTTTAATCTTTACTGTGTTGATCCATTGACCCCTGTTTGTCATGGATAGAGGACAGTCATTAATTATACTTCCTTTATTTGATGGCACTAACTATACATACTGAAAAGTATGCATGAGAGCTTTCTTGTAGTCTTTAGATGAGAAGGTGTAGCAAGCTGTAGAGATTGGTTGGACTAAGCCAAAGGAAGTGCTGGCTGATTGGAATGAAGCCAAGATCAAGGCAGCAAACTTCAACAGCAGGGCATTGAATGCTTTATTCAGTTCAGTCACTAATGAGGAGTTCAAGAAGATATCCTCTACTGAAACTGCTAAGGAAGCATGGACCATCCTCCAGACAACCTATAAGGGAACAAAGGCTGTTAAGGATTCAAAGTTTCAGAGGCTCACTACAAGCTTTGAAGAGATTAAGATGGAGGAGGATGAGTCGTTCGATGAGTTCATGCCAAACTCTTTGTGATATGTGTGTACTCAACTATATATGGATCAAACCAAAAAGATTTTTGGTCATTTTATATGTATTTGGAAGTGATTTTTATCACTCTTTGTGTTCATGTTTAGTGCTTACTCTATTTTTCATTGTTTAAACATGTTCTGTATTGAATAACAGGTGTCAGAAATTTTGGCTACTCATTCTGGCTACTCTCGCGAGTAGCAAGTTTTGGCTACTCGTTTTGGTGACTCATCCAGTCGTGAGATTCAGTCACGAGTTTACACAGAATGGTTTCGCGAATCATCTCGTGACTTGTCAGACGTAAAACACCCAGAAACAGCTTTTTATAGTACTATATATTTCAAAGTTTCGAAGTGATTTATTAAATCAAAAGTTTTTATTGCGTATTGATTGCAAAAGTGCTAAATATGTTATTGAAAAAGATGTTGAAAATATAGGTTCAAAACATATTTTTGCTAGATGGCAAGCCATTTTAAGTGTTTTTTATTTTGATATTGAATATATTAAAGGATCTCAAAATTCCATCCCTAATTTCCTTACACATGAATTTTTGCAGTGTTCTTACTTTTATTGTTCATGTTACTTTTACTATTCAGAATTTTGCCTATTTAAGGGGGGTTGTCCCTTAAGTTGAATTCAGAATTCTCTTTAGAATTTCCTTCTTAGAACTCCCTTCTTTTAGAGAGCCTTCTTAGAAAGAGAGTTCCTTGTTTCTACTACTACTACCTTATTCCTACTATCCCTACAAACCTTGTAACTAGGATTAGTTTAAACTTTATAACTGTTAACTTGTTCTGAGATCTTGTATTAACTACTACTACTGTAAGTGTTTTGCTCTACTTTCAATAAGAAGTATTTTCAGTTTTATATTCATTATACTACTTGTTGCTACCGCCACCTTGGACGGACTACCACCATACCGGTCGGTTTTAAATTGCTTTCATTTACTTTAAATTGTTTTAATATATATACTGCTTGGCTGGCTCTACTGCCTTATTATTGTTCTAACTTGTGCTTACATTACTTTCTTTACTTTTACTTTCAACACATATTATACTGTGCTTCCTTCTCTTCCCTTCAACTGTGCATCCCCTTTCCCCTTTATGGTATCAGAGCCATTCTTTTCTGGCCAGTGATAGTGTTGTTGTGTTTTTGTATTTTGTCTATGCTTACCGAACCTTTGGTACTCCGTTGTTGTGTCCCCTTCTTACTGTCGTTGGCGCCACCCTAGACGTAAAGTGAATTCCCAAAACCTGATTGTAAGGCCGGTTTGAGCCAAGAGAGGGCGTGTAGGCCATGTGTGTGGTATAGGGTTGCTTAGGGTATGTGTTACGAAATGCAACGGTTGTGAGAAAAATATGATAAATGAGTGTTAAAATTAGGATAGTATGGAAAAGTTGTGGAGTTCCAACTCCTCTATCAGCTCCAGGACTGGTTGTCCTCCTGATATTGTAAATGAAGAAGATCACACTGTTGAAGAAAGTGAACTTCCTAACTTCCGAAAATGGAACATTCCTAAAGTCGATACTAAAATTATTTACAAAACTAGTTGGGCTGAAACTATTCTTCATCCCGTTTACAAAGTAAGAATTGTTGAACAAATATTTTCTATTTCAAAAATTCATGAAAAATGTTGCTTGTTTTCTAAAAGAAATATTAATGATTTCATTGCTAAAAAACAAAGTTATTTGCATATTGGTATGGTTCAAGTTGCTATTAAACCACTTACCCGAAAGGGTATCAATGCTTCTGTTCTCATGTGTTTACGAGATGCTAGATTTAAGCACTTTAAAGATAGCATTCTTGGTATGATTACTGCTTCTTTGTATGATGGTCTTGTTTATTTCAATTGTTATCCTGATCTTACTCTTGCTTTGGATGATCCTAATATTGTTAAAGCTTTAACCTTAAATATTGCTTCATCTAGTTATATCATGGACGAAGGTAGTAAACCTTTTGCTTTGATTTACCGCATTTATTACAGACTTTTGGGTACTCAGTTAAATCCTGGTTGTTTGAATCACAGAGAATCTTCTGCCAAAACTATGTTAATTCAATGTTCAACTCCTGATGCTAAAGTTCAAGTTCCAAAAATGATTCAATGGCAAGATGTCAAGCTTCCCACTGAATGGTTGTTGGAACAAGAATCCCCTATTGCTAAACCTGTTTTTGATGAGCTAGATCTGAAAAATATTCAACAATATCTTGATTGTACTGTTAAAATAAGTTTTCAAAATATTCAACCCTTAAGGATCAACGAAGGAAGATATTCCTTTGCTGGATCTGAAAGTATTTCCAAAAGAGATCAAGATCTCAATGAATTTTTGCAAAAGAATTTTGAAAAACCCACTGATTTAAAACTAAAAGGTGTTTCAAGTGATAAATCTCAAATCAGTGTTGGTTTCTATTCCGCTAAAGCTGAACCTTCTTCTCCATATGGCAGATCTGCTAATGACGAAGAAGATGACACTAAATCTGTTTGTCCATCTGATTCTGATTTTCCTCCTATTGAAAATTCTGTTAACCAATTAAGAGTTTTAATTGTTCTAGATGAAAACTTTAAAATTGATATGGTTTCATTATTCAATGAATTTATGCTTTCAAAAAACAGACTTAAAAGGAAATATTTCCAAAATAATTTTGCTCAGTCTGAAAAAGATCATGTTAAAAGAAAATGGAAAGGAAAGATGCATCAATTGAAAAAAGAGATTTTGTTCTTTGATTTTCTTGAAAATTATTATGTTTCAAAAGATGAAGTTTCAAAAAATCATTTGAATGTGATAAAGAAATCAAATTTTGTTAAAGGTGACAAAACTATTGTTAGGTCTAGTCATCCACCTCTTGAGACTATTTTGATAACTACTGGCAATACTAATGTTAAAGCTTCTCCTTTCAAAATTGCTGATGATCAAACTCCTATTGTTAGTATTATTAAACAAAACAATTTTACTAATGAGTCTTTGTATGTATGGTCAACAGCTTGACCGTATTGAAGAAAAAATTGTTGAAAAAACTGTTTCTGTTGAAAAATCTGCTTCTGTTCAAAACCCTGTTTCAATCAAGACTGAGGAACCTTTGATCAATTTACCTAGTCATATAACAAATTTAAGTTTAAAACTTCTCAATCTAAAACTCTTGAAATTGTCGAAAAAATGCTTGCTAATTTAAAAGTTAAAACTGAGGGTACTTCTACAAGTACTCATGCTGCTTGCACTATTTCAAGAAATGATAAAGAAATTGTTTCTGATGAAAATACAAATTCTGATACTGTTTCTTCTGTTTCTGCTAAAAAGATTTTTGAAGATGATTAACTAGAAATTAAAAGATTTGTTGGAACTTCCAAACCCATGTTTCTTACAAAAAATTGGTATTCAAAACCTACTCCTCATGATATGCAGTTTGAAGAAAGACCTTTTCAAACTCAATTTTCTGTTTCTGCTGATAAAATTTATGAATGGAATATTGATGGTTTTTCTGAACGAGACATTATCAACAAAATGGGACATATGTCTATGGTTGGTATTGCTTACCAAAATAATCATGATTTTGAACAATCTAAAATTGTTGATTTTCTTGCTACTGGTTTTTCTGGTACTCTTCGCGGATGGTGGGACTCCTATCTCACAGAAGAATCCAGAAATTCTATTAAACATGCTGTTAAAAAGAATGATGAAGGTTTGCCTATTTTTGATGAACGTATTGGTCGAGGTATTCCTGATGGTGTCAATACCTTGATTTATACTATTATCAAACATTTTGTTGGTACTCCATCTAATGTTTCATCTCGAATTTCTGATTTGCTAAATAATTTGAGATGTCCTACTATGTCTTATTACAGATGGTATCAAGATGTTTTCCCTTCCAGAGTAATGCATCAGAAAGATTGTTACAAGCCTTATTGGAAAGAAAAGTTTATTGATAGTCTGCCTCCTATCTTTGCTCATAAGGTAAAAAAAGAATTAATTGGTAAAAATGATTCCATTGATTATGATAACTTAACTTATGGTGATATTTTAAGCACTATTAAAAAACTTGGTATTAATATGTGCAATGATGAAAAACTGTTAAAACACCAATTGAAAGATAAAAGAAAAGCTAAATATGAAATGGGTAATTTTTGTGAACAATATGGTTTGCCCCCAATTGCTCCCTCTCGGCAAAAGGGTAAGAAACATGATAAAAGTCACAAAAATTATAGTCATAAAAAACATAACAAATATAGAAATAATTTTAATGATTTTTATGCTAAAAAGAAAAATGTTTCTAAAAAATATGTTAACCAAAAATCAAGAAAAGGTAAATGTTTCAACTGTGGAAAACCTGGTCATTTCAGTAAAGATTGTAAACAAAAACCTAGTAAGTTAAAAAATAAGTTTAACATGTTAAACATTGATGATAATGATCAAGAAGAATTATTCAGAATCCTTGAATCAAACAATTCGTCAATTCTTTGGAAGATGATTTTTCTTCTTCAACTAATTCGTGTTATCATTCTGCTGATGATTCTTCTAATTCTCCTAATATTAAAGTTGGTTGTAGAGATTCCTGTTGCAATGTTATTAAATCTGTTAATACTCTCACTAAAGGTGAAGAAAATGAAAGTTTGTTAGTTAAATTGATAGGTCAGATTGAAAACCCTACGTTGCCAAAAGAATATTTGGATCAGTTCAAGAAAAACTTGTTAAAAGATGAAACTAGTAAAAAACCTAAATCAACAATAAGTTTTGAAGAAACTTTGGAAAGATTTAATAAAAAGAAATCCAAATATTTAACTATTAATGATCTCCAACATGAAATTAATACTGTTAAACAAGAGATAAGTGAATTAAAACATGAATTTAAGAATATTAAAAGTGATAATCATAACCTTAAACAAGAATTATTAATGTTAAAAATTGATCAAAATATTGATCAAAATAAGTCTGATAATGAACAAGATGAGCTCAAAGATGGAGATGAATCCAGTCAACAGGCTCTTCTTTCTGATAGAGGTAATGCTGATGATTCTCAACTTGCTCTTGTTAATAACATACTTCCCCCAAAATGGTTCATGAAAGTTAAAATTGTTGTTTCCCATGATTACCATTTCACTGTTATTGCCATGATTGGTTCTGGTGCGGATAAGAATTGTATCCAAGAAGGATTGATTCCTCCAAAATATTTTGAAAAATCAACTAAAAGATTGGTTTCTGCTAATGGTTCTCAAATGAAGATTAAATATGAATTGAATAATGCTCATATTTGCCATGATAATATCTGTTTCAAGATTCCCTCTGTTTTGGTCAAAAATATGACTAATAAAGTGATTCTTGGTTTGCCTTTTATAAATGCTTTGTATCCTTTTTTTGTTGAACATGATGGAATTACTACTGATCCTTTTGGACAGAAAGTAAATTTCAAATTTGCTTCAAAGCTTGAAATTGATATTAATGATGCTTTAGATATGTCTTATGATTTTCCTACTAATATATCTGTTCATGAACCACAGATGAGTTTGTGTCACTATTTCACAGACGATTTTAAAGGTAATGCTAGTAGTACTAAATTGTCAACTATTACCAATTACCCTAATATTCTCAATGATTCTTTGCAGGAATCAAGCAATGATGCAGGGATAAATACCACTAATAAGTGGGATAACAATAATATTTATATTTACACCACTAGTAGGTGGATTATTATGGCTCCCTCGACAGAAAAGAAAAACAAGGGAAAAGCTCCTGCACAGGACTATTCTAAAAACAAAAGGCTCCCAATGGGACAACCTTTTAAAATGCATGAAGGCGCATCTTCTGGGGCAAAACCCAGTGGATCAACATCCCTTCAGGAATTTGTCCCGGCAACGATGACATATTCCAGTGGTGATATAATGATTGCTTTACAAGAAGTCTTATCCAAATCCTTACAATTTCATAATGGAGTCTATAGTGAATTACCAGATTCCATAAAATTTATTCTTGACAATCTCTATGCTGCCTTTACTAGAAACCACCGTTCCCTATTTGAAATAACCCTCCAAGCTTTAGAAATTCACCTTGTTAAAATGAGGCTTGTATGAGCTACAATGCCAACCTTATTTCCAAAAACACCCCTATTTCAGAAAATGACTTTGTTTCCTAAGATAATCTTGTTTCAAAAAATAAGGCTCTTAGGATTCGTCTTGAAGCCTACATTAGTCAACTCTTTGGCAAAGAGGATATCCATTCAAAGGATAGAATGACTATAATGGGCACTGATTATGCTAGATTGAGCCTTAAGACCCAATCTATGATAAGAAGTGCTTTTGCCAACTTGCCATCAGATATACAATCCCGTATTCTGAGAAGTAAGGCTATGTTTAGGTCTTTCGACCTATGGTTCAAATGTTTCAAGAAACTTGTTACAACCACTATTTTTGATCCTGATGAACTAGATGAAGGTGATAAGGTGTTTATCCAGTTGGAGTGGGAAGAACACTTTGGGAGTACTCTCAGAGTGTATGAAAAGAAACACCCATTTCCTGGTCTCTTAATTAATTATGATGACGGTTTATTTGTTGCTGATGATTCAGAAGATGATGATGATAGGGATCCTAACTGGCTTTCCCACATGCTTGAATATGGCTTTATTAGGTTTTTAAAATTAACAAGCTATCACCAAGCCAGCCAACTTCCACAAATTATTCAGGATGCTATCAATAGATTTGCAAGTCCTTTTGTTTCCATCAGATGCTGGAGCACTTTGCCAAAGTGGGAAAGAGATAATTGGATGAATGTCCAGCCTTCAAAGCATCCCATTCTCATCAATGGTCATACTCACCAAGGACAATGGTTTGAAGGAAATTCTCACTTGTCCTTTAAGAATCCTTATGCTCTTGCTGAATGTTGGAGAAATTATTTTAATAACCAAATTATTAAGGTTGCTCAGAATCTATGGAAGGATTATCATTTCATAGGAAGCACTGATAGAATTTCTATCTTTGGTCCCAGACCATATGCTAATGTCATTGCTCACCTACGAATAACTGATCATTGTAATCCAAGAAATCTTCTCATCCCAGGGAAAAAACCAGTATTTGAGCCTATTTTATATTGTAGATTCTATAATCAATATGCTATTTACCATGATCATCCATGTAATCCTCCACAAGGTCCTTTTGATCCTTTTGATGGATATCCATCCGATACTCCTTCCACTAATTAATAGTTAGTGTCCGCAGGCTACTGCTGCTATTACACTACTGTTCTAAGATTTGTGTCAGCCCGATAAAGTTATTCCCCCATCAGAAACTGTTCGGTCAAGATACTCTTAATTTTGTAGTTGACTGAAGATTAAAATATTCAAGAACGCCTGCTGAGCCTGCTGAGAAGTCCCTGTGTAATCCCATGCGTCTGACAAAGCCCATGCGCCTACTGTGAAGTTTCATGTGTACCATATTCCCCTGACATGGTCATGTTTTATATTTTGTCCTGGTCTTGCCATTCTCCTTCCGACTAATATCTCCACAATATTCTTAAAGAAGTTTCCCCACATTTGGAGATTCTTTTTGTACTTTTTTGAACTAAAGTTTCAAGTGTTCCAAAGCTATTTTCTGCATGATTTGGACAAGCAAAGGACAAGCTTCATGCTACGGAAGTTTGGAAGACAATGATGAAAATTTCACTATTCACTGTACTGTTCACTATTCACCAATTGTTGTTCACAGTTTACTATTCACAGTCACTGTTCACTTTTACTGTTCATGACACTGTTCACTCCGAAATTTTGCCTATTTAAGGGGGGTTGTCCCTTAAGTTGAATTCAAAATTTTCTTTAGAATTTCCTTCTTAGAACTCCCTTCTTTTAGAGAGCCTTCTTAGAAAGAGAGTTCCTTGTTTCTACTACTACTACCTTGTTCCTACTATCTCTACAAACCTTGTAACTAGGATTAGTTCAAGCTTTGTAACTGTTAACTTGTTCTGAGATCTTGTATTAACTACTACTACTGTAAGTGTTTTGCTCTACTTTCAATAAGAAATATTTTCAGTTTTATGTTCATTATACTACTTGTTCCTACCACCACCTTGGACGGACTACCGCCATACCAGACGGTTTTAAATTGCTTTCATTTACTTTAAATTGTTTTGATATATATATATACTGCTTGGTTGGTTCTACCGCCTTATTATTGTTCTAACTTGTGCTTACATTACTTTCTTTACTTTTACTTTCAACATATATTATACTGTGCTTCCTTCTCTTCCCTTCAGTTGTGCGTCCCCTTCCCCCTTTATTATTATTATCATTTATGACCTCAAATAATGCACTTAATTGACATTTGACAATTCCAAAATTTGATTGCAATTATACTGAAGAAGCTCATTGCTCGAAAGAAGATATTAATTCAACTTAGTAATTAGTATGATAAGACTAATTACTAACATTAATTACAAACATCCATTATAGCAGGTGGGTTTTATATATACATGATTCTAAATAAGCATACTTTTCATTTATTTGGCTCTTTTTACCCTCCAGACATTATGTAACACACAAAATAAATCCAAAAAGCCTGGTCTAGAGCCTTTCTTCATACATCTAATTAGGAACCCAAAGAAAGGGTATTGTTAGCAAGGAAGTGTTATATATAGGGACAGTTCGTGGCTTAACTTTGAGAACCTTAAAAGCGTTATGCATAAATGTGTCGACAAGTAGCTATTGCATTTACTTTTGTCCCATCAAAGGACACCAAAGGAACCATGCAAGTTCCTGCCTCATGGATTTCATGGCTATAAAAAATAGCATACACATAGTTTTGCTTATGGCACACTACCTCCTTGTTTGCATTAATCCTATGCACTCTTTTTACCATAAATTATTTCAAGCTATATTTGTTTAAGGTTTGTAACAGAGATTTCAATGGATAACTGGTTGGTATATAATATTTTTGTTCATCATAACTTATTTGAATGGGTTTTGAAAGTCATGCCCCTAGAATGATTTGGAATTTTAAAAGAATATGAAATTGGTAATGACTATTTTTGTATGTGACCTGAGGTGAGTATATGCAAATTTGGTTGAGGTTAGTATTGTTGGCATTTCATGCGCAAAGTTTTGTGATTGATGTTGATTAAGCGTTATAAATTTGTCACTAACACAATTGCACTTGATGATCTATAGGTTGACAATGATCCATATAAATATATACTATGGTGGACCCTTTAGCAATGCCAACCCTTATGACGGATTCTCATTTCAAGGTCCGGGTATCTAGTGCTGCTATATGATGATACGCCGTAAGCTAAAGACCCTGAATGATTTGAAAGTAAAAATTATGGAAGAGTTGCAAGTGAACCCTGCTTTGCATGACTTACATATTACTTTCCGTTCTCCAAATGAAGTCCTCAATCAATGCATTAATTACAAATATATGGCAATAACAGAGGACAAACATGTGAGATTCATGTTTAGTAAGATGCAGAAATGGGAACAAGTAGCAGACTTTGAGTTGTACGTCACTTTGGAGCGTAGAGGAAGAAATTGTACAAACAACTACATCTCTACAATTTGCAGTCCTAGATGATCGATGCACCACATTGGGAGGCTATACACCCCTTTTTCAAGAGACACCAACAACAATTTATTTGGTCATTTATTTGGTAAAATGACCAAATAGAAATTATGGAAGAAATTGTACAAACAACTACATCTCTTGGTCATTTATTTGGTAATTTTGGTTGTGAGAGACCCCAATTTAACCTTATTTTGGTTTTTGCAGGAAGAAATTATGGAAATGGAGAAAAACCAGGTAGATGTCCCCTTTGAGTTGTCTCATTATCTTACATTTTATATTTGATACAGAGTATTCCATCAAACAACAAACACATTTTCATATACCCATAACTTCAAAAATATTTATCCACTCTTTAGTGTTTCAATGAACAAATCACTCCATTGTTATCGTGATCTTTGTTACAAGTTAAAAGAAGTATGCTTATTGGGAAAGAAACACAATTTTTTTAACCGTTTATTCTGCTACTTATGCCATGCATGCTAGTGTAAACATTGCCATAATAGCAATCAAACCCGTTACCCACCATGTTTACAACGAATACATACATCAAAATTTGATTCTCTTGGCTCTCACAATTCAATTTGGTTATCTTAGTCCAATGCTAAAAGACTAAAACAGTCAAACCTCTCTAAATCTTATCAATGGTAATGTCTTTAATTATCTAAATGTAACCTTTATATGAGGGTGTGCAACAGTCAACCAATCTAACTTAACCCAACTAATGGGCATGACTATGCATTCAAACCTAATAATACCATTGACAAACTTAGAATTTTAGAAATGGGAAGAAAAAAAAATCAACATAATGTAAAAGGATAAGAAGAGAATATTCAGCAAGTGGTCGGTTTTAATTTTACCTTGCCTTCCCAAACAGCGCACGATTGATGTTCTTTTAGAAACCTTAACACCGAATCCTCAATGGGACTAGGACTGAACTCATCAGGGATCTGAGCAGGAACAGCAGCCATACTGCACAAAGTTTAGGGAGTCAAGAGTAATATAAGCACATGTTGAAGATAAATTGGCAAGGATCTCAATGTATAGCCTAATTTCTTGCACAAACGATAAGTATGACAATCAACCACAGGGAATAAAGATACATATAAAAAACTCAATATGCTGCCAAAAACTCAGTATGAGCTAATTAATTAAGCCTTCTACATTTCTTCATTATAAGCTTTAGGCCGGATGTAAAACAAAATGTAACCTTTTTTTAAGGCAAGAAAAAGAAAATGTAACTTTGAGTTGACTTGGGATAATCCTAATTCTTTGGGATTTATAGTGTCGAATTGGTTTATTTTTAAGTGGTAATTTAGTATAATTTAATTTATTTCTATTGGTTTATTTTGTTTAAAATATAAGCAGAACAAAAATATAACTATCTAAGGTGGCAAGTTGTTAATAGTGGATAATAAAATAGTATTTAATGATGAACTCTTATGAGATTCAATAATAATATGCGAACTCAACAGGTGTGAAATTTGTTGTCAAAAATGTTGTATCAATAACATTGCTTAATTTTATCACACAAGACTAGTGTCTCTATGTAAACTCCTAGAATTACACGAGGGTTCAAAATTAAGACACCCATCATATATATAATTTCTTCATTTGTGATCTTAATTCCTAACTGTGATTTAAATATGTAACTCCCCCCAAAAAAAAAAGGCTCTATTGAGCACATTTTATTAAAGGCCAGCTAGATGACCATAATCAAAATCCTACATTTTACTTGAATTGAACAAATCATTTCCTCACATAAATTTGGTTATACAAAGTTACAAATGCCTCACAATATCAGATATGGTATTTGCAGCAAACTCCGCACCCCCCCCCCCCCCCCAAAAAAAAAAATCTATCAAGTACAATGCATGCCAATTGAAAATCATCCATTACCAATAAACCCAGAAAAAAAAAAAAATCAAAGCAAACCCATATATGATGCTATCAGTTGCAAGGAATAGAGAGAGAGTCCTTACTTTTGTGAGGTAGTCGAAGCCAACCAAAATCAGTGTCTGAGGGAGAAAGGCTGAGCGAGGCGAAGACAGAGTGACAGGAGCGAGAGGCAGCAACGGCGACGAAGCGAGAGGGAATGAGAGTGAGAATGAGAGGGAATGAGGACTGAGAGCGACGGCGACAGCAACGGAGCGAGAAGGAATGAGAGTGAGAGTGAGAGAGAGACTGAGAGTGAGAGGGAATAAGAGTGAGAGTGAGAACACTGCGTGTTTTGAACTTAGTTTTTGAGTGCGTACGATCTGTGTTTACTTAGTTTTTGAGTGCGTGCGATCTGTGTTTTTTGATGGACACGTGGATGGCCGAAAGGAAATCGAGTTCAATAGACTCGTTTTCCATAAACAAGTACAATGGACTCGATTTTCTTTAAACCAAACCGAGTCCAATGAACTTGATTTCTGGGCCTACAAACCGAGTCCAATGAACTCGATTTCTGGGCCTACGTGGACACTTTGTCCACCTCAGCTGCCGGCAAAATAAGAAACTCGAGTACAATATACTCGACTTATAACCCAAAAATCGAGTCCTCTGGACCCGAATTGTTAGAAACGAAATATGTTTGAAACGTTGTCTAACTAATAATATAGTTTGGGTTTTATAGTTATTTTCTAAAAAAATCCTAGCATCTTTCATAAGAACTAATTGATCCTTTGCCATTATGGAAGACCCTCTAAACCAAAAATTTGGTGTTGCTTTGTCAAGAATTCAAGCTAAATTGAATATTAGTGATGTTATGCATACTCATACTGTGGAAAAAGTTCATTAGTAGATTTGTTGGAGAATCAGATAGTCAGTGTTTATGCATCTAATCCAATTCTATAGGAGAGTACAAGCACCCGAAAAACTGTAACAATCCAATATTTTGTTTTACAGTTGCTTATCCGACTTGAGCTAGAAGTTGGACGATCCACCTAATCAAAAATCTTCAGCCTTATCAATATGGACTGATTAGGACCATTGACTACCCAAACCGGTCTATTTTATTTAATTGTTATTTCAATTTAAGTGGTGCATCAATTTATCTAAATTCGATTAAATTATATAATGATTTTTCCCCCTTTAGGAGATTAGACTTTCAGATAACATTACTTACTTAGATTACTGGTTCGTTATTTTAGTTGATGAAGATTATCCCTGTGCCTAAACTGTATCAACTGGTTGGCTAGCACCTTCAAAACTGGTATTTAGAGTGGCAGATTAGTGAAGCATAGCGACTTTCAAAGACCCATTTTGGAATTTAAGGGGAGGACCAGCTGAATATTCATCTTGGGTTGCCAATCGGGTTATTCACAAACCAACCTACCTGATGGTTTGGAGCCAAAATACCAAGACATGCAGAGCACAGGAGAAATAGATTCATGTAAGGCAAAGATAAGGAAACTAATGTTTCTTCAAATATTATCATTGTACCAGAACAAAACCCAACCCAATAATTTAATGAACAAACTTTGCATCTCTTCCAAACAATTATGCGTTCTTTGGGGGGGGGGGGGGGGGGGGGGGTGGGGTGTGGAAATCATAATACAACACAAACTAGAATTATTTTTTTTTTTTAAGAAAAAAAGAAAAAGTAGCTAAAGTAGTTAAGATATCGCATTCAAAATTTTTTTTTCTATTTTTCTTCTCAATTTAAAGACAAGAAGCATAAAATTATATCACTAGCTAATATCCCCTAATTATTACATCCTGTGATGGACAAAGAAATTGTTCAACGTCTGGTGACCAGTTCATCAACTCAACCATCAACACTTCTCGAGGGGAACCAATGTCTGAATTCAAACTGATAATTATATTGAATGAAACATTCCATCAATGTACGGACGAGGAGCAGAACAAGCATGTTAAGCCCCCTGCAGAATTCAAGTCAAGGAAGACATCAAAACATGAAAATTATTACTTTTCAAACTGAGTTTTTTTTTTTTTAGAAGTATTTTCAAACAGAGATGTTCTCCATAAGCCGTATATAATTGTAATCCTAAAACACAACCTAAATGATTTGACACACCATAGTTCCTAATTGAAAACATTCTGAAGCAATGTCCCAAGTAGACCCAAAATTAACAGAAGAATTCATTACCTATATTACAAAAATTGCTGAACTTGGTATACTATGGATTTTGCTGAACTTGCCGGTGTATTTGTAGAATCCAATCTACATAACCATTAGCACCCCCCATCTGGTCCTCAACAAGATTGGAGAGAAGAAGGAAGCCTTCTCTGGGCTGTTCTCCTTGTCTTACAAGATGACACAGATGATAATATGAAGGGTCACTTTCTCTAAATTTCTTAAGTATCCTCATCAGCTTCCTTGACATTTCATTTTCACGCTCAGAAAGGGTAACCTGATTCAAACAAAAATACAGCAACAGAGGAAGTCAGTTACAGATTGATTATGAAAGGAAACAGGTTTTTTGGGCATGCATTTAAGGCATTGGATGCGTATAGCAGCCCCATCCAAACTAATTAAATAAAACTCAGCACCAAGATTACAAATAAAACCATTTAAGCGAATGCTAAGGGTTTTTTTTTTTTTTTGGTTTAAAACTACAGAACTTTGGAAGAGTTGTTAGGGAGACCCAAAAGCAAGTCAGCTGCAGATAGAGTGACCAGTATTTGATGCTTCGTAGAAAAATTTTGTTTTACAAGGAAACAGATGTATCTGAAAATTCCAAATAGAACCAAGAAAAAGCTGGTCTCAAGATAAACAAAACTAAAAATCTGTTTATCAAAACAACATATCAAGATTGGACCCAAGCTGAAAAATTATTAATTTCCCAAACAGCCTGCCCTGTAGGACAAGCAAAGGCACATCAAAGTCCAAAGTGAAAGGAAAAAGTACATGCTTTGATTCAAATTGGGGAACGAAAGGAGGTAGAAGAATACCTAAAATAAGTTATTAAAGTAGTAGAAAATGACATGTTAATTAAGGAGATAATAGAGATTAAGATCTTGGATATGATCAAAAGGCAAAGATCCATAACTAACCCCAAAAACTGGATTAACACTTTTGTTGATCTTGCTGTTATTGCAGTACAAGGCTTTTATTTTATTTTATTTTACTTTTAGACTTTTATTTATGGGATCCACCATACCTTTGACAATTCTGCTGCAAAGTCTGCACCAAGTAAATTCATGGCCACATCAGGTGAAAGAGCTCTACCAAACCATATATTAAAGCGAAAACCATCATCATATAAATAAAGGCCTCTGGAATCTAAGTTCTCAGCAGCCAGTGGTAATCTTTTCTCAAGGTTTTTGAAGTCATCGACTTGAGCAGATGCCTGCAAACATGAGAAGTAAAACCAATTCTGAGGATGTTCTAATATAAAAATCATCACAAGTGCATAACTGAATCCAGTAATTCATTACCTTCAAAAGATACTCGTCCAGTCGAATCAAGCTAGGATATAGAAGCTTCAACAATTTCTTTACTGGTAGAGTCATCATTGTGTAACCTGCTGAACAGCGCTCATCAAGTGGAGCATCAGCATATCCTCCCCGAAGAGGTGTGGATCTACAAAGTGCTAATCCGTACAAAGGCAAGAACTTCAGAGACTCTGGAAATATTATCCTGCCTCCTAACCGATGTTGCACAGCATAAAGATTTCGATACTCTTTAAGGGCTTTAACAATTCTTAGTTGCACAGAGTTTCGTGCATCTTCCAGTTTACTGGACAACGTTTTCTCAATTGCTGCAAGTTATTTCAATAAATATTATTAAAAAAACAAATCAAGATCCACAATCACACATGACATCACCAGAAGAAGGGACCTGTTTTACTGTACCTAGCCTGCTAAACACAGAAACAACAGCACCAACATCAGCCTGGCGATACATCTCTCCAAGATCTGCAACCACTGGTGCAGCTGCTGTGTGTACTCTAATACGCCTTTCTCCACATGATGCAGTATATCTATTTATTTGTTAAGGACACCTTGAAAACTTGAATGTCTTATGAACACATCCAAAATAACAGTAACTAATGGAACACCTAACACTGTAGAAAGTCAAAGAGTCATGCATAGCATACTGAGAAATAATGTCCCAGTAGAAATCAAATGAAATAGGGAAGATCAAAGTTTAAAATTTTAAAAAAATAAATAAATGCTATCCAATTTTTTTTTTTAAAGCCTAAGAGATGAAATCTGACTTAAAAAAAGTCTCCTAAATATCAAGGAACATGATTATCACAAGAAGGAAACCATGCAATTCATAGTTTGCAGAAATTGTGAAGGAAGGTTACAATGAATAACTGACTAAAACAATTACTCAAAATACCCATGAACATGAATTTCAGCACAAAAATCATCAAGTGAACGGGTTTGTTGAAAACATACATTTACCACGAATGACTTCTCTTGTTTCAAAGGATCTCTTAGGAAAATTTAAAAGGGTGAGGGGAGCTTATCAAACCTTTTTTTTTAATAAGTAATATATGATTCCTCAAACTCTGCCTATGTCTATGCTTAGTGTCATATTTTGTTAACAGCTAGACCCATGCCCTGGAAAATGAGGAAGGTTGTGGTAGATTGACAGCTAGCGTAAAATTTAGTCACTCTATTATAGTTTGGTCATGTTTAGAGGAGCAACTAATGGCTCTAGTAAGAAAGAGTAAGTTCATCCAAGTTGAGGGAACAAAAAAATGTAAGAGGAAGACCAAAAATCAGTTTAGTAGAAGTAATAAAAAAGACATGTCAATTAAGGAAGTAACAAAGAGTATGACTTTAGTCAAAATAGAATGGAGGAAAACAAAAAATGTGGCCGACTCTAACTAATATATGACTCCTCAAACATAGAAACACCTTATGCACATCTTTATGCACTTCAAATCAAAATACACATCAAATATTTCCAATACAAGGATACAGCAAAGCAACTTGGAAATATACTGTCTGAGTTGTCAATAATGTCTCTTCAAGAGTCAACTGCATTGCGTACGCTTTATCACAATCTACAGCTGGAAGTGCCATTAGATCTGTAGATCTTAGCATAAAATTTCCATGATAAGAGGTAAATCGGACACCTAGAAGCACAAAAAAACATAATCAGCAGATGAACGACTAGCATAACCATCAACTCATATGAAAATATTATATATGATTGGGATAGTGTTCCATTGGGCCTAACTATAAACATCAAACAATGATATTATACTCTACCTAAAACTATTAGAATAGATCTACACAATTATAATGAGGTAATACATCTTTCTTTTTAAAATAAGTGATAATGAGGTATATATCTTTACTTTAGACAATATAGCATATGAAAGCTTGAAAAGAAAATACTATGCTCAATTCTTATAGGAAGGAAGACATCAAGTTTTTGTTGTTTCCTTCAATATTAGTTATTTAATAGGTCACCGAGCTACTAAATGCTTTAAATTGTTATAGAGAATAACCATTTAACACATAGAGTTATAAGGCCTATCATTCTCAATATGGCACCCATCTAATGATGCGTGTATGCATGATGTATACATGTATGTACTAATGCATGTGGTTAAATATAGGATAAAAATTGTCACGAAGAGGATGACCTTTTCCACATCTTATGCGCATGACAGATTCCCAGGCAGTTTCCCTTGTAAGGTCTCTGGCTAACTCATGCCTCAACTTCTCTCCATGAATGGCAGATTGGAAGCCCGGATAATAACACACCTGACCTCCAGTATATTTTGCCAGAGTTCCTACATTAAAGGATGGTAAATAATGATAAATATTACATCAATAATATTTCAAATACCAAGCAAGATTGTACATTATAAGTCAAAACTTTTGCAGCCCAGGAATTGAATAAGTTTGTAGATAAATGGGAGAGGGTCAAAAATACAAACGAACAGAGGATGGTAAAGACGCCCAAAGAAAGTAGAAATAAAAAACTGAAAGTTGACCGTTTACTTGAAATCAATACGTACGCTTCATTACATAATCAGTCAACATTACAAAAAATGACCAAAAAAAAGAGCATCCCGCATTTTGTATTTCAGACCCTAAATTTGAGTCCATAAGTGGTATTATCGGTACATCCTCTGCATAAGTGGATTATGATTTATGAACCACCAATTGAAGGAAGATTAAGGAAATCATTTAAATCACAAGTATTACAATAATCAAGTAGATATATAATAGGCAAAGCTCGTATAATCCACCTAATGTTTACAATTTTGAACTGTCTACCTCAGTATCTTGCAGGCCATGCGCACTACATAAAAGGTACTGAAAAAGGTGTGCATACACATATTCCAATAACAACAACAATAACCAAGCCTTAATCCCAAAATTTTAGGGTCAACTATTGATCTTCAACAAATTAATCAGGGTCAGCCACATATGCATACTCCAATCTTCTCTAAAACATATCAAGAGATGCAGAATGAGACACATACAAACTTTGAATGCCATAGCTGAATCAAAATACATCATAGAACCATACTTAAAAAATAATTCATCACAAAAACAGAAAAGTATAACATGTTTGAAGTTCATAGCATATTAACAAAGAGTCCAGAATTATCAACAGATCTCCAAATTTTCTGATATCAGCCTTGAATTTAGTCGCCCTTAACAGAAACATAGAGTAACGGAAACCACTTAGCAAAAAGCACAGTAACAGATCTCAAAAACATGTACCTAAAGAGGCTATATCAGTGTACTTGTCACTGAAAGCGTATACATTCACTGCTATCTGGTACTTAGTTAATTCAGCAGCCATTTGCTTGTAGAATTGATCTTCAGGAATTCTTAACATGTGTTCTTTATCTGTTCCATAAACACGAAGATCATCTCCACGCAATTTTAAGCGACCAACACCAAGAGATGGAAGTGTGTTCTGAAAAATTAACAATTTCCCCCCAAGCTGGCTCTGCTCACACACACACACACAGGATTAATTCAGTGTGATAGAATAAACAAAGAACTTAGGGAGGCAAAAACAAATAATTTGAAGACCATATTACTCTGGAAATACAAACATTGGCAATAAACTAAGATATAACTTATATATGGGCAAAGTTCAAAAAGGTGTGCAAGGAAAAAACTAACATACCATAACCATGAATGCCGCTTTAAGAGCAGGACCAAAAGCAGATTCCACATTCACATTGTCCTGAAACATGGAAGGCAAGCTATCTAGGAATGTTTCCACCACACTTCTGGATTCGGACAAATTGACAAGGAGGTCATCCGGCAATGGTACAAATATGTCATCCAGATCTGAGACAACCATCATTTGCGGCTGTGTCAAAGATGACTGCACAGGAAAAACCCACAGGACATTCAGCAAGTTTTTGACTGAAGAAATAAAAATTAAGCTATATCAAACAGTAGCAACACCAATTGCATGCCTTCATATTATAAAAATGTATTGCGCTGTCAAATGTCGCAAATCCAATTTGTGTTCTGGGGTAGCCAGGCAGCTCATCCAAACAAGATCTGATCGTTTGGGCCACAACCTGCAAAAGAATATTAGATGTCAACATAAATATAAACTATGCACATGCATGCGTATGCACAAAACACAGAGGCATTATTTATTATTAATTTCAAGACCCAAACAAAAGACAGACCATTTTTTGTTCAGTTACGTGAATTGACAATAATCTGCTAACAAACAAAATTAAATGAAAAATCACCTCACAAAAAGAAGTTTAATAATCACCACTCCTGTTTTGATGGGGTAACTGCAGACCCTATCAGTGCCACACAAGATCATGCACGAGACGAAAATCTCTGGCCAGCCTACTTGTCATACCATTGCTTTATTAGTGATAAATATACTAGGCTACACCCTGGGAGGCTTCACCATCCCAAATCACAACCCTTCCACAAGTTGAACCCAAGACCTTCCCCTCATTCAGAGAGGGAGAGGTACAACATGGCTACAAGAATTAACAGTGCTTGCTCATCATACCACTTGGACAAAGCATGCAATATATATTAAACAACAATGGATGATATATATAATTAAGCACAAAATGAACAAGGAAACTCACAATCAATTATTCCTTTTTAGATCCAGGAACATGTGTGATTATACTAATGAATAATACTTAAATTTCACAGCAATACGAGATGATATAGTATCAGAAATATTAGACTATTAGTCTTACAATTTCTATAGCTGTATATGAACTGTGTTTCATGTGAATAAACATGATGCCATGATATAACACAAGATGAGTTGCAGCAAAATCCTCCATATAAGTGAAAGTTCTTACCTCAATCATACCACTTCTGACTGCAGATACAGAGACGTCAATGAGGAAAAAGTATACTGGAGGCATGGGAGGCCGCATCATATATTCAGTTGGAGCAACAAATTCCACACTACCTTTCGTAAGCTCAGGTCGCTGATCCAAATCAATTCTTTTACCAGTGGCATCTAAATGGGCAAAATAGTCTCCAGGAACTGAAACAGAGAGTCAACAAAAATTAGTATCAATGCCTCTAAAGAACAACAATTGAAGAGCTCCACAAACCAAGCCAACCATGACCCACAAAATCAAGTCAACTTGTAACTGAAAACAAGTAGAGTCTAGCAAAACCAAGCAGCAATTGAAATCAATACACTTTGAATTTTTTTATAATTAATACACCAATATTATATTGCAGTACTGGTCAATTTATCTTGATAACAAAAACAATACAACGAATTCAGATTTTTGGTAATATTATTCAAAAGTGTAAACACAATATTATAAACCTCAGCTTAGAAGAAGCTACAGGATGCCAGTCTCAAATATATTTTCTAATTTGTTTATGGATACTAAAAATTGTATTAATAAATTTTTTTTTTTTTTTTAAAGCCCCTCAGTTAACAAGAAATATACTAAAAGAGCAACAAAGTTGAGAAAATAAACAACTATCTATGAAAGCAAGCAAAGAAGAAGATGAATGGTTGGATATAACCATCCACTCATGCATAGGACGCATCAGGACATTTAGATTTTCTTTCAACACCACCCAACCAACACTCAAATAATACATCAACTATTTTTATCTGAATTCATCAACAATCTTCCTTTTCCTTTTTCATTCTGGGGTTTGCGGGGGTGGGGTGTTGTACACACTAATAGGTTGAAATTTACCATCATTTAGCAGAGAACAGATGTTGCAACGCCACTTTCTCCCAGCATCTGTAAATGTGACATATGGATTCACATATGTGCGACATCTTCTACAACGAATAATGCCCGTTGAAACGAAATTAACCACTGGCACTTCTTCCTGAAAAGATAAGAACAAATAAAAGGGTAATCAAAGTATCTCCAATATTAACCATTTCCTATCATTCTGAGTTTAAAGATACTCACCCCATCAGGAGCTTCTGCAAGCGGACACACAACTGCTCCAAGAGGCAAATGCCACCTTGAAGCCAAAGACTGGGAATTTGGAATACCACTGGTTGTAAGTCGTAAAAATCGAGGATTGCAATTCATAGGATACATCTCAGAAAACAATTTTGGCTCCACATCACCTTCTAATGGCCTTGGTAGTGCTTTAGGATCAACTCCTGGATCAATTGACCCAGGAACAGACCCAACAGAGAGAGAGCTGAAATCTTCGATCAAACCTTGGATGGAACCAGGAGGTCCAGAGCCCGGATACTGCATTTGATCCCTTGACTGCAGACCCAATGGCGCTGCCACTGGTGGAGGTGGAACATAACCTCCTTGGTGAGAAAGAAAAGCGGTGGAAGAAGTCGGCGGGGCAGGTGCATAACCTCCTTGGTGAGAAGGAAAAGGAGACTGCATAGGCGGTGGTTGTAAATCAGCATTAGACTGCATCCGAGCATATCCAGGAAATGACGACTGAAAATTTGTCATGGGCGCTGGAAACGATGAATCTGAGACAGAGTAAGGAACATTCACATTAGGTGGTGCAGAGTTTACACTTTGAGGTGGAGCTCCCATTGGCACTGGTGGTATCTGCGGCTGTGGGCGAAAGGAAACTGGTGGAGCAGGAGGTAGAGCTATTGGTTGCCCCACAGGCAGGACACGTGAAGCGGGTGCTTGAACTGTTGAGGGAAAAGGTGGTGTTGGGAAACGCTGGAATGGTCCACCAGTAGGTGGTACATTTGATGCTGGTGGAGGCACAGATGGATCATTATATCTAGGTGGTGGTGGAAGTCTAAAACCAGAAGGTTGGGATCCAGCCAAAGGCCCAGATGATGAAAAGGGCACTGTGGGCTGAGGAGCAGCTGGTGGAGTAGGCCTGAAACCAGAGGCCTCTGATCCAACCAAAGGACCAGGTGATGAAAAAGGCATCACATTCTGAGGAGGAGCAGCAGCAAAAGGCGTAGCAGCAGGTCTAGCAGGAAAATTTGGACGACCAGGATTTTCAGTCCCCATGGGTTTTTAACTTTTTATCAGCAATCACTTGGTATTTCTGTTATAGCAACACTCCCATGACCTAAACCAACAAGCACCATAAGAGTCATTATGGATAAAGAATAAATGTATGCAGAATAGAACCCATGAATCAACCTTAATAGTTAACTGCTGAGAGAATAAGTATTTGATACACTGTTAGTGAAATGCTAAGAACTTAAACAATTAATATACTGGGCAGTGAGCATGAAAATGTCTGACCTCTAACTAACACAGCTCCTATAGAATCATAGATAACAATTTCAGGGATAAATCACCCACAAGAAAATAAAAGTACAACTATCAATATAAAAGCAGTGTTTATTTAAAGTCAGACTCAAAGAATAAATCATGCATAGAATTTATTAGCACAAAATTTCCAGAAGAAGTTAAAGGTCACATTCAACTGTTCTCAGGTGCCTTCTCTGCTACACATTCTAACATATGCACGCAGCAAAAAAAAAAAAAAAACCATAGCTGTTTATTCTATAAATCCCATCCAATAACTTTGGACGATATGCAACATTAAGCAAGCATCATTAAAAACGAAAAGTGGGTCACCATAATTGCAACCAAATAAAATGGGAGAGCATACGCATTTCAAGTTGGATTCATAGATTCAATCATGCACAGAACCTATTAACACCCAATTCCAAGAATATGGTTCACATTCATCTATTCTCAGGTGCATCCTTTGCTAGACATTCCAACATATAAATGCAGCAAAAGAAGACATAGTTGTTCTCACACACAATGACGCATATCTATAAATCTCAACCAATAACTTTGAACAATATGCAACATTAAGCAAACATCATTAAAAAACCAAAACTGGGTCACCATTATTGCAACAAAATAAAATGGAAACTGATCAGCTATAGACTAACAACTAATATCACACTGTTTAACAGTTCCAAACCACAAATTGGATCACAATAACTAACAATCACAACCCCAGAGTCAACTAACAAGTAAAACCACAGAGTTCCATACAGTCCAAAAATACATTAAACCCAAATTCAAAAATGCCCACCTGACCAAACTGGTCAAATCGTCAATACAGTGACCCAAAATTCAATGACTGAAATCAAAGTAACAAATCAATAAAATAACGAATACCCACTTGAGTATATGAGCCAAAAATCAAATTCCTGTCCTAAATTTATTAACTTGGAAACAGATACGCATATAGCAATCAAAATTGAGCATACGAAAAACACATGCTTTTTCATTTTCTTACTTTAACAGATCCCCAGAGAGAGAGACAAATTTAAGAGAGATCGAGATCGGCTAGAGAGAGAGAGAGAGAGAGGCACCTGGGATGGATCGGAGGGGGGCAAGAGAGAGCGAGAGGTGTCGTATGGAGTTAGATGTAAATATGCCTTTTTTGTTGAGCTTTTTACGACGACAAATATACGAGAGTATTCAGTTTTGCTTTAGAAGATAAGAATTTTCTTTTCTAACTAATTTTAGTATGAGTTGGATTTATAATTTTATATTTTTAAGCTCATTTTTGTTTCGGTGTAAAACATTTTTAAATGTAAAAATATTTTTATATAATTTTACATACAAAACATTTTTAGTAAAATCATTTTAGGAATTTTGTGTAATATGTAAAATTTTTCAAGTACAAATTATCAAAATCGATGGCTTAGTCATTGAAGCTGTTGGCATTAGAAGTTTAGGATCTGTTTGTATACCGCTTATTGAAATTTTTTTCTCAAATAATATTAAATATCAAAAAATTTAGTTAGTTGTCACGTTTCAAAATAATATTGGAAACTACCATCTCAAGTGTCTAAAACTCAAATTTCAAGATAAAAATCGAGTTTTTAAGTCTCGATTTGTAAGCGGTGGTAGCTGATGTGGATGAAAATCCACGTGGAACTCAAGTTTTTAAAACTTGAGTTTCACTTTTAAGACTCGAGTTTTAAAGACTCGATTTTCACCATTTTAATCAGACCCAGCGATCTTGGCTCCAGCGTTCTTCTTCCTCTGTTCTTGGCTCTGTTCTTGGCTACATCGTTCTTCTTCCTCTGTTCTTGGCTCCAGTGTTCTTTGTTGTTAGATCGTTCCTCCTTCGTCGTCAGATCGTTCTTCGTTCTGGGTTTCTTCTTCTTCATCTTCATTCTGTTCTTCTTCTATTGGGCTTCATCTTCGTTCTGTTCTTGTTCTTTGATTTTCGATTAACCAAGACTCAGTCCACAACTTCATTGTTAAGGTTGGGTTTTTTTTTTTTTTTGGAGATGTTTTTCTTGTTTTCTTTGGTTTTTGCAAAAAATTTCATGTTCTTTGCTCTGCAAGATTTCTTCTTCTTTGTTCTGCTAGCTTTCTTCTACTGGGTTTCTCTTCTTTTTGTTATATTGGGTTTCTTCAACGTTGTTGGGTTTCTTCTCCTTCTTGTTTTTCACTAAGAAAATCGAGTCTTAGAGACTCGATTTTGATTTGGTAGAACTCGAGACTTTAAAACTCGATATCTATGTGGCATTTTCTTGTCCAAGTCATCAAGTATAAAGCGAGTCTTTGAGACTCGAGTTTTATATACAACTCAAGTTTCTAAAACTCGAGATGCTAGTTTGCTAAAACCTTTCAAACATGTATTAACTTACTATTTTGTCCTCCCTTACTATGCTAGTCTGCAAAATCCCTCTCGCTTATTGCTGAAAACTGAAAACACTGTAACAAAATAATTTTTAAATGCGTGAATAGTACTGTAGGACCCAGTTTTAAAGTTATTTTTATGGAAAAAAAAAGTACTTGTGGATCCGTGAATAGTGCACAGGACCCACTACAAACGTTGGACGCTATCCAAACATACACTTGGTGACTAAACCTTTGGACTAGTGGATTCGATGACCAAATTGTGGGCACCAACAATCAGGTAGGTTGTTGCAGCCATAGTTTTAAAAATTAGATCGAACTGGTCAATTCAATTGATTCTAATCAAGAACCAAGTACTAATCCAGTCCGATAAAAAGCTCCAAAACAGGTCAAAAATCAGCCAAAGTCGATCAAAAATAGGTAAAACTAGGAACTGAGACCAAAATTGGTTCTTTGACCACGCCGGTTTTTAAAACCATGGCTGCAACGACACAACCACTAGGTGGGAGGAGAGCCGGTGTGTGTTTTGTAAAAAATTTTATGAAGTTTATAAAGATAAAATGTTTTACAACATTTTATAAAGCATTTTGCAATCAATGTAAACATTTTCAAGTTTGATCAAATTTTGCAATTGAACAAACATGGTAAAATATTGAAAATATTTTCCATTAAACATTTTAGAGTGAAACAAATGGAGCGTAGTGCCTAAAATTTTATCCAATTTGATTTAAAATTAATCAAGTTCATTTTTGTTAAATAAATTTATTTTTTGCATAAGTATTCACTCATTAGCCCTAGGACGAGAAGGCATACTAAGGTCAACTCCAGACCAACAAACTAGGAAATTCCAACCAAAGCCAAATTCAACATAAGTTCAACCACCTTAATGTCCTACTTTGTTACAAGCTTACACTACTAAGCTCGGGTTAAATAAATTTTATTTTAGACTATTATATAACATTAGCAATTTATGTATAAAACTATGAGTAATTTATTTATTATGTGAATCGAACAATGTTATTAATACATTTTATAGTGTACTTTAGCTATTAGTTTATACTTCTTATTTTGCTATATCTCTAAAATGTTGTGTTTTTAGTCCATGAATTTTATACACTGTATAAGATATTAAACATTCAAACTAGTGATTAGGTGTTGATTAGAAAATCAAGAGTTGTGGTTCTAGATAGCTCAATTAATAAGTCTTTTATCCTTGAATGAAAGATCTTGAGCTCGATCCCTGCTTATACAAAAACTAATTGGTGTCTCTTGGTCTGATGATAAAGAACAATAATTAAGAGTACAATCTATAAGTTAAAGACTATATATATGAATAAGAGTTCTTTTACGTTTTCAAAAAAAAAAAAAAAAAGGAGTTCTTTTACTACCCAAAAGCCCTCCAATTAAAAAATGACCACACTTTCACACGCCCAAACCACCACAAAAGCCACCCCCACCACCTTCCACAAATAAGAACTAAAGATATAAAACAATAAAGAATGTGGTCTACAAGATTTCCCTGCCATTAATTATGATAGAAGAAAGAACTTGTAGAGCCACACAACCTTGTATAGGACTTGGGTTGGATATTGTCGTGGGAAGTGAGAATCTAATTAATGATTAACTAGTCACTAATCTGTGCGATGCACAGGATAGTTAAATAAAAAAAATAATTAATCAACCTCACAGTAAAAGAAAAGGCTAAAGGAATCGATAAGAGGTTGATTTGTCCATCAAGGGGAAAAAAAAAAACTATCTGCAAAGAATTGCAATTGTTTGTATGTTTACCTGGCTTGGCTCAAAGATAGAATCCAAATTTAATTTCGCAACAGTAAAAACATACAACTTCATATTAATTGTAAATCAACCTCACTACACGAATCTAATTTTTGCTCTACTATATTTTTGGAGATCATACTCCTAAACATTCAATGTGTCAAGAATTTCAATAAACACTATTGCCACATCTATCTTTGTTCTAAACATTTAACTTACACATAAGCCAATAGCAACTACAATTAGACAATCTTGACCCAAGCATTCTCCTTCTAAAATCTCATTTCTTTCTGTTTGGACATATGTGATTCACTTGTTAAGAACATATGTCATTATTTTATGTAATTGGCTAATCCTTTGACAAAACGAATTTTACTTGTACTTGGGTAGATCTAAGATATGTTGAAATACTTCAAGAAACCATGTTTCAATATCAAGTGTTGAAGCCTTCAAGTCTGTTCAAGAAAACAAGCTGAAAGTGCAAAGTTACTAAATCTCTACAGCTAGCTCGACAGCTAGCATGTGTCGAGATTTAAGGAAGCTGTTTTGCCCGTGGCTCGACAGTTGTCTCGATAGATGCTCGACAGCTTCTATCTGTCGAGGTTTATAAAATCAGAATTTCTGATCTGATTTCTTGGGATTCGTGGATGTGTCTTTAGGCCTTCTTTTCTCCTAACCCTAGACATATAAAAGGATTGTTTTAAGGGCCGTCAAAGTGTTCACAAGTTGCACAAGCATTGAGAAAAATTTGTTCAAGCAAATTGTGACTTGAGACAAAGTTTTGACCTAGTTCATCTCTTCTGAAGAAGTTGCTGTGTATGTTCCCCTTTGGGTTTTGTAACCAAGCATCTTCTTGATTGTCATCATGGATGAACTGAAGAACTTTGCAGCGAACAAACTTCCTCTAGTTTGTGATTGAAGTCGCGAACTGGGATCCGCGTAATTGGTTAGTCACGTACTTGGGAGCCGTGCATAAAAAGAGGAAATTGTTACTACAGAACAAGTCCAATTGGGTATTGGGGTAAGGGTTCAACTGTAGGTTGGTAAGGTACTTGGGATTCCTTTACTTGTAACCGCTTGTTGTGATAATAGTGGAGTTTCAGGAGTGGTGACCTAAAAATCACCCGGTGGGGTTTTTGCCGTTAGGTTTTCCCCATTCGTAAACAAATCACCGTGTTATTTATTTTCCGCTACATAATTAGTTTATTGGTGATTTGTTTGTACTACCACGCGTTTACATGTTAAATTGATTAATTAATAACTTGGCTAATTAATTAATTAATTTAATCACAAGGGGTCAATACGTTTTTGGCCTATCACTTTCCTTTAAACCTGCACGTCAAAAGTGATTTCTAGCAAATATTACATTTACACAAAATCTAAGCAACCTAACTCACCTTACATCTTATAATTAAGCTAATAAAATCTTATAATTTCATTTTACAACTATAGTGTCTTGCTCATTAAAAGGTCGTACTCAATGCACAAAACTTTTGCTCATTAAAATGCATATGAGTAGGTTTTGCCATTCGTAATTGTGTGCTCTTACTATGCAGAAAAAAGAAAAATAAAAATAAAAACACCTTAGACTTTATTGGATTTTGACATCTTATAACATTGCACATCATCAAACAAAATCAGCATGAGATAATGTTATTTCTATGAAGTGAACAAATCTGAAACAAAATTAATGCGTAAAATTCTAAATAGAATTACAATTCAACCGAGCATCAATAATTGCATGAATTAAAAACAAAATATTCAAAAGCAAAACTCAAAGCTTTTTGTCATATAAGCAAAATCACAAATTCTCTTTTTAAATAGCCTGCATTTCCTACATTTTTTTTACAATAATTGAAAGAATAAAAAGAATAAAAAGCTCTAATTTATTTTGATTCAACTGCATGCTAGGAGGATATTATTCTTAGTAATATCATGGTTTACAATTTTGTCAACATGATTCACACACACTCACATGCAAAAAGAAAGAAGTGAAAGGATGGTAGTCATATCCATAAAATATAATGTGATCACTTAATTTAGTGCCACTGAGCACCCATTCTCTTGCAATAAATTCATCAAAAAACTGATATGCATCTTCGACTAACCTTGTTCTTTTCAAAATAAGGAAAATAACCTCCAAAGACTTTATATGCTTTCTCACTGAAGCATCTCTAATGAAGCTAACACAAAGTGTGTAGAAAATTATGAAAGCATAAATTGATTATAAACCAATTGAAGAATGATCCATACATGCTAAGAACTACAGTAATACAGAGAAACAAAAATGTCCATATTTAGCTGGAATATTGCAAGCAGAAGAACAGAGACAAAGGCAAATGCAAAACTCAAATGATATGATCAATACTGGCTAAGAACTACAATAATTCTTTGCATTGGAGTGGTAAAGGTTGAGCATGAGAAAATCAATTCATAGGTATAAATAATTATAGATATAAACATGTTCAGGACTCTGTTTTAAAAGAATTCAGCCACAGAAGATTACAAAAGGCTACAAATATAATTCCTATGTCAATATTTGTTGTTGAAATTGTAACCTGGTCTAAAATATAAGTTATATAACTCAGTTATATATGATTATGCAAGATGGGCATGGTATTAGGTATTATAAATTTGAGGAAGAAATTCAGAGAGAGGGTTGAGAGAGACTTAACAAATAGCAAGCTTTAATGAATGCCTCTATCATTATGCAAAATCAAATGGCATATTACATATTTTTAAATGAATTTTAAGTTGGATGATACCAAAAAAAATTCAATACCAATGATGTAAAACTTTTTTTCCTACAAAAGAAACAAAAACGTTGAATTTATGCCTTGAGTGAAACTTACAAAATATAGTTTGTGTTTGAACAAAGTAAATTAGCCAAAGAAACTCTTAGAATAATAAGGAAGAAAGGACAAACACAAGCATCAAATCATCAACAACAGGTTATTAGCTTCCAAAATTAAAACTTTAACTCCTAATCCTTTATAGCTAAGACATAGGCATAAGTCCACGCTAATCTCAAAAAAAACTAAATACAAAAGCTACTGCTCTTGGCCTAATAATCCTAAAATAAGTAAGATTGCTGAGAATAATAACATGTAGATAGTCTTTCAATTGAAATTCTTACCTCAGGTTCAGAATTTGCTCTTCAAAGAAGGCTGGCTTCAATTGCAGATTCTTTGATTTTAGCACTGGGATTCAGATTTTGCTCTCCAATCAATCTCTCAAGAGAATGAGTCACATAATAGGTCAAGTCGGGACCGTGGGTATTAAATCTTCTTAGGCTTATTAGGTTTCATGTATTATCGGGTTTTAGAGAAAAAAAAAATCAGAATTTTTTTTTTAAATGATGCTAACGTGGAAAATTATGGTGCCAAAAGAAACTTCGGTTTTATATATATATATATATATATATAGATGAGAGATGAGGCTAGAGAAGAGATAGAAGGAGATTATAAAACAGAAGTTTCTCTGACCTAGGGCAAAACCTTGTGAAACTATAGCCACCAGGAGAAAAACGTGCCTACTCTTTGGAGTAAGGCGGTTAGTGTTTTGATATTCCACAGATCGTTTCAACATTGAGACGCAAGATGAAGGCTCTGTCTGGCTTGCGGGAGAAGCTCTCTTTGACGGAATCAGAAGGAAAGAGGTTTCTTGTGGAGGATAGTGAAGATGAACGTGAGTTTTTCTTGGCTACACGGTTTTACACTGGTAGGGTACTAAGCATGGAGGTGATTGCAAAAACACTAAAGTTATTATGGCAAACAAGAAAAGGTTTCGAAGTCAAGGACATGGGCAATCATATGGTCTTGTTTATCTTTTAGGATGAAGGGGATGTAGAGCAAATTCTGAAAGGGGAACCGTGGTCTTTCGATAAGCATCTTGTGGCTTTGAAAAGAGTTCAGAAACACACTGATATGGACAAACTTCTGTTTGAGACTACTTGTATGTGGGTTCAAATACACAACTTGCCTATCGGGGTATCTCTTAGTATTGTAAAGAGTATCGTCTCTAAGGTTGGTTTGGTGATTGAGAGCACATCTAAGGAAAAAGTGTATGAAGGTAGCAAAATTTATTCGATTACAAGTTGAAGTAGATGTGACAAAGCCATTGTGCCGAGGAAGAAAGATTGCTTTTAGGGGTGGGCAAGAACGTTGGGTGAGTTTCAAGTACGAGCAACTGCCCAATATATGTCACTGGTGTGGTAAACTCACGCATATGGATAGGGACTGTCCCATTTGGGAGAAAGGTAAGCATATTTCGAAGAAGGCTGGGCAATAATATGGGTCATGGATGAGGGCTACAACACCTAACTTGGCTAGAAAATCAGTGGTTAGGGTGGCTGGTTTGGAGGACTATGACAGTGATTCAATATGCAGCAAGAAGTCCAACGAAGGGCTAGAACGTGACAATCTAGATCGTGGGGGAGTGATGGTTCCGTCCACTGAAGTGGATGACCTGATTCAGAATGGGATGGAGGTGCCGAGGAATGGGGTAGAGGTAAATGAGATTGGTTCACGGGTAGTTCAGACCGAGCAAGGTATAGTGGATGATGAGAATATTTCTCTAGGTCATGATGTGAGTTTGGAAGCTTTGCAGAATGATAATTGTTAGGACATATGTGTGTTCACTTGTTAAGAACATATGTCACTTGTTTATGTAAATTGGCTAATCCTTTTGACAAAACGCACTCTACTTGTAATTTGGTAGTTCTAGGTGTTTTTAATACTTCAAGAAACAAGGTTTCAAGATCAAGTGTTGAAGTCATCAAATCTGTCCAAGAAAAAGCAAGTTGAAGTGCAATTTCATTAAATCTCGACACCTGCTCGATAGCTACCTCGACACCTGCTATCTGTCGATATTTATAATTTCAGATTTTCTGATCTGATTTTCTTGGGATCCGTGAATATGCTTTTGGGCCTTCTTTTCTTCTAACCCTAAACATATAAAAGGATTGTTTTAAGAGCCGTCAAATTGTACACAAGTTGCAAAAGCATTGAGCAATCTCTGTTCAAGTAAATTGTGATCAAAAGACGAAGTTCTTAACCTAGTTCATCTTCTCTCAAGAAATTGCTGTGTATTTACACCATAGGGTTTTGTATCCAAGCATCTTCCTGATCTTCATTGTGTATGATGAACTGAAAAACTTTGCAGCCAACCTCTCCTTCTTAGTTGGTGTTTGAAGTCGCGTATTGGGATCCGCGCATTAGTTAGTCACGTACTTGGGAGCCGTGCATTAAAGGTGGAAATTGTCACTACAGATCAAGTCCAATTGGGTATTGGGGTAAGGGTTCAACTGTAGGTTGGTAAGGTACTTGGGATTCCTTTACTTGTAACCGCTTGATTTGATAATAGTGGAGTTTCGGGAGTGGTGACCTGAAAATCACCTGGTGGGGTTTTTGCTGTTAGGCTTTTCCCCATTCGTAAACAAATTACCGTGTTATTTAATTTCCGCTCCATATTTAGTTTTTGGTGATTTGTTTGTGCTTCCACGCAATTGCATGATAAATTGATTAATTAATAACTTGGCTAATTAATTAATTGGTTTAATCACAAGGGGTCATTCAGTTTGTGGCCTATCAAGTGGTATCAGAGCAGACACACTCTGATTAGGTTTAATCTTTACTGTGTTGATCCATTGACCCCTGTTTGTCATGGATAGAGGACAATCTTTAATCATACCTCCTTTATTTGATGACACTAACTATGCATACTGGAAAGTACGCATGAGAGCTTTCTTGCAGTCTTTAGATGAGAAGGTATGGCAAGCTATAAAGATTGGCTGGACTAAGCCAAAAGAAGAACCGGCCGATTGGGATGATGCTAAGATCAAGGCGGCTAACTTCAACAGCAGAGCGCTAAATGCCCTATTTAGCGCAGTCACCAATGAGGAGTTCAAGAAGATATCCTCAACTGAAACTACTAAGGAGGCTTGGACCATTCTCCAGACAACCTATGAAGGAACAAAGGCTGTCAAAGATTCAAAGCTTCAGAGACTCACTACAAGCTTTAAAGAAATTAAGATGGAGAATGATGAGTCGTTTGATGAGTTCTATGCCAAGCTCAAGAACATAGTGAATTCAGCTTTCAATCTTGGGGAAACCATCCCTGAACCCAAGATTGTAAGGAAGGTGCTCAGATCTCTACCTGAGAGATTTCATGCCAAGATTACGGCAATTGAGGAATCAAAGGATATAGACAAGATTCCTTTGACTGAGCTGGTTGGAAACTTGCAAACCTATGAGATAGGGTTATCTAGGATTGGCAAGTCAAGTAAAGGCAAAAGCACGGCCTTGAAGGCAAAGAGCAGTGACACAGATGAGTCTTCTGATGATGAAGATTCCAAGATGAAGTCCTACATTACCCGGCAGTTTAAGAAGTTTATAAAGAATGCCAATGGAAGGAGCTTCGACAAGGACCGCAGGCAGTTCAGTTCTTCTCAGTTTAAAAGCCAAGACAAAGGGAAGAAGGATGCTAAGGAGGGCGGTCAGTATACTGTTCCCGCAAGATCAAAGTGCTTTGGGTGTCATGGGTTCGGACACATGAAACTTGAGTGTCCTACATATCTCAAGAGCATTGGGAAAAGAAAGGCACTTGCTGTAACCCTAAGTGACACTGAGCCTGAAGATGATTCCGACAATGAGGATGACGGAATCATAAATGCCTTTACTGCCACAGTCAATCCTACTGAAGGGATTGTTGAAGAAGTGGATGAAGAAGAAGAACTGGTGGAGTCTAAATTTGAAAAGATGGATGATCAAGATGATATCCATTCAGCCTATGAGAAGCTTTACAAGCTCTCTGAAAAGCATGAGAAATTATATAGGCTGGCCACCAAGAAGCTCAGTGATGTGGAACTTGATCGTGAAGAGTTGTCCACGAAGTTTGATGAGGTGAATCAAACTATTGGAGCACTGAGATTTGAGAACAACTTTTTGGCCGAGAAGACCAAAAAGCTTGAAGCGAAACTGTTTCAAGTCAGAGCTCAACTGGAGAGGACTTCAAGTGCAAAGCTTGATGAGATACTTAGCATTCAGAATCTGCTTCGAATCGAACTGGTTTGGGGTATGGTATTTCTTTCTCTAATACTGCTTCTACTAGCAATACTGTTTTTGTTCTTCCTGCTAATAACACTGAAATTGAGAACATTGATGTTAAAACTAAATTAGCTAGTGAGAACTTAGACAAAGGTAAATCTATCTTAGGAGCACCCCCTAAGCAAGATAAGAAAGATGCAAAAAACCCTAGGGCTAAGAAGGCTAACTCTCAAAAGCCTAAACAGAAGAAGCAGCATCTCTGTCATTACTGTGGGGCTACTGGTCACACTCGACCAAATTGCTATAAATGGTTAGCCACTCAACAGAGCAATGGCATGATAGCATCTGAAAGCCAAAATCAGCTTCAATCCTCTCTTGCTCCTCTTGGAGATCTTCTGAAAGCCCTCATGTTCCTTTTGAACTTAAACGGTTTAAATTCTTCCCCCTCACCGCTTGTTCAAGGATTCAATCAAAGGAAAGGTTCTTCCAAGGTGTGGAAGAAAAAGGACTCTAAGTGATTTCATCACTTTCTTTTCCCCTCTTGTTTTTCTTGTTTGTTGCATTGCTTGTGTGTTTCTCTTTTCTGCTGAGTCAGTCTTGTTTTTGCTTTGCTTTGATAACATATTTTTGTTTGTTTATTTTCAGTTTTGTTTATTGTGTTTTTGATATAAAAATAATTGAAAAATTGAAAAATACAAAAACAGTGTGTGTTATGTGTACTTTGGTATTTGTGTACCTTGGATGGCCAATGAAATAAAGTTTACTAAACTTTGTATCTCTTGTAACTTAGATGAGCATCTCTATGCACAATTAAGCAAGTGAGCTTTGTGGCTCTTGTTTGTGATGAGTAAGATTAAGTTTTCTCTTAAACTTAACACTCATATCACTCTTTTTGACGGGTAGGACTAGAAAATCCTAAGAGAAAGGCATAAATGACCATCTCACCACTGTTGCCCGTCAATCATAGTATGACACCTGTATGCTTCGGCATAGCAAAAGTGCAGTGTCATAGACACCTGTATGCTTCGACATAGCAAAAGTGTAGTGTCAAAGACATCCGTATGCTTCGGCATAGCAAAAGTGCAGTGTCTATGCTTAACATGTTGGGTATTTTTTTTCTCTCTTTCTATACCCATGCATGATATGCTTAAAAGAAAATATGCAAAGAAAATATAAAGCTAAAAGATTAAAATGCTTTAAATATGATTGCAAGCGTGTTTTCTAAGAGATGTGGGAGTCATAGGATGTACCTCAAAGGTGATAGTCCCCATCAAATAGTTATGATTGTGTGTGAGTTAAAGTTATTTTCTCGTATCTCAGATCGTCATAACATGTATACACATATGCAATCTTGAGATGTTTTTCACACACAATACGCAATATTCTTTGCTACTCTTGATACATGTGCAGGTACAATGTGATTTGGCCATCACAAGTGTTTACATATGCTAATGTATGCTCTCTAAACTATCTTGACTTGTTTTTGAAATATAAAATTGGTTAGACTTGTTTAGTGTGTGTGTGTGTGTTTTTTTGAAGATCCATGTGCTTAAAATTCTGGTAAGAGATGATTTTGAGAGCTTTTTATGTTGAGTGGATCATTGGTTGAGCTGTATGTTGGATTGCATTCATGTCAGTGTTTTTCACTTCTCGAAAAACTGCTTTTCACTGATGGCTCGACACCTCCTCGATACTTGTTCATCTGTCGAGCTTCTCATGCCTTTTCTAATCGCAATCTCGACACCTGATGGATCGATCGAGCTTCTGTTCTCTGAAATTGGTCTTGTACCTTGACACTTTCTCGACACCTTCAGCTGTCGAAGGCCATTTCCTCGATACCTTTCTCGATACCTCTCGACACCTCAGCTGTCGAGAATTACTGAGGTGTCTATAAAAGCTCCTGTCGCGATTTTCACTCATTTCTCTCTATCTCTCTCGATCTGTCCGAGGCGTTTCACCTCCCAAACACTTTTCTCTCACTCAAATCTTCAAATCTTCATCATTTTTGGTCTTTCCCTTGATTTCCATCACCTGGTATGTTCATTTTCCCTTCCTTTTTCATGCATTTCATGTTTTGAAACCTAGGTTTTGGGATTTTTTGAAATTTTTGGGGTTTTTCAAAATTGATGAGTTTTTCTTCAAATTTTGGTTTGGGTTTGCACTTAAATGTTTTCAAAATGTCATAAATTGCATTTCATGTGCATTATAATGATATTTACATGCATTTAGATGTGTGCTCTATGTTTGTGTGCTGCTAGAATTGGATTGGGCTGAGCCCATGATGTTTTTTCCTTTGCATGTCACATGTTCATGCATTCCCGTGCATACGTACTTGTTGTTCAATATATTTGATCTATTTGAACTGTTTTAGGACTTTTTTGATTGTCTCCCTCTCTGTCTCTTTCTCATTCTTTTACGTTAGTAGTGTCTATGGCACCCAAACGTAAATCCACTCTTGCTAGGAACCCTCTGTGTTCTAGAGCTTCCTCTTCTTCTGACTCTGCTCCTTTTAACCTTCGATTTCGTGATGGAGATGCCCACAAGGCATTTTCGGAGAACTTTTCTCGACGAGGTGTTCATTCAGAATGCCAAGTCATTCTGGCGGACTTCCCCGATACTGACCTTCCCTCTGTCATTCACAGTAGGGGATGGGGGTCACTGTGTGACGTCCCGGTCACTTGCCCTCTCGTGCTAATACAGGAGTTTTACTCCAACATGCACGGGATAGATCGTTCAGTACCTCTCTTTTTCACTCGCGTTCGAGGTACGCGCATTCCTATTACACCGCAGCTAGTTGCGGATGTGCTTAGGGTACCTAGGATAGATTTTCCTGATTACCCTTCCTGTGAGCGTTTGAGGACTGTGTCCAAAGATGAGCTCATCTCTGCCTTCTGTCAGCATCCTGCTGATTAGGGTGAGCATCAGTACACATCATGTAGGCCTTTTGCTAAAGGTCCTAGATTTCTTAACATGGTGATGACCTTTGTACTCCATCCACTCTCTCACTACAACTCTATCACAGAGCCTCATGCTCGATTTTTGCTATCACTTCTAGAGCATCTTACTATAGATTTTCCTTCTATTTTCATCCTTTCTATTGTAGATGTCCATCTAGATTCGGCATCCCGTGATAAGCTCATCTTTCCTTCCGCTATCACGAGAATCTTACGCTATTTTTTTATCCCTTTTCCTGTGTCCGACCACTTCACTCACATCTGTGCCATAGATGCCGCTACCGTAAAACGTAGTGAGGTTCAGTTTAGGTCGCGACAGACGGATGCCACTCCTCCCTCCCGTTCAGCTCCGTCCAGATCAGCTCCATCCAGATTAGCTCCATCTACATCTGCTCCTTCTTCCTCTACGGGCGATGTATCTCTTGGAGATATTATGGCGCAGCTACAGCGCATGGACACTCACCTTGATACACTCTCTGCTGAGTTGTATCAAGTGAATGTTCGTGTTGGTCGTATTGCACGACAGCAGGCGACCATGGGTGGTTTTGCTCCAGAGGCTACTCCTTCACCACCTACTCCAGCAGCTTCAGATTCTGAGGATGATGAGGATGATGATGGTGATGATGATGGGGATGCTAGCTCTACTGATAAGATGTCTACATGACACTCTACCCTTTGTCACTCGTGACAAAAAGGGGGAGTAGTTTTGGGTTATGAGAGTAGTCATCTTAGGGGGAGAGTTAGTATAGGACATTTTGATAGGGGGAGTGTTGATATTTTGAGGGATGTAGTGAGGTTTTGATGTATCTTTTCTTTTCTATTCTTTATAGATACATTGATCTTGTATATGAGGTCTTTTGACTAATTTTACATACATTGTACTTATTTTCTATATATGTGGATGTATGTTTCTTTCACCTCTCTCTTCATGTGTTGTTTCTTCTCTATCTTTATACACATGTTCTTTATACTTGTATGCAATCTATTTATTTCTGTTTCACACAAGATGCCTTGATGAGTTTTTTTTAAAGTGTTTCAGAAATATAGGTTGTCAAAGTCCACTTGCCATAAACTCTCTTCTCGCAAAGTTTTTCAAGAGTTTGTGTTAGGATAGATTTTATTGTATTCAACAAGTGAATATGAGTTGAGTGATTTATGACTTCTCTCATATGTTCATTTGTTTGTTGTGGTTTTGTCACGGATTGCCAAAGGGGGAGATTGTTAGGACATATGTGTGTTCACTTGTTATGAACATATGTCACTTGTTTATGTAAATTGGCTAATCCTTTTGACAAAACGCACTCTACTTGTAATTGGGAAGTTCTAGGTGTTTTTAATACTTCAAGAAACAAGGTTTCAAGATCAAGTGTTGAAGTCATCAAGTCTATCCAAGAAAAAGCAAGCTGAAGTGCAATTTTATTAAATCTCGACACCTGCTATCTGTCGAGATTTATAATTTTAGATTTTCTGATCTGATTTTCTTGGGATCTGTGAATATGCTTTTGGGCCTTCTTTTCTTCTAACCCTAAACATATAAAAGGCTTGTTTTAAGAGCCGTCAAATTGTACACAAGCTACAAAAGCATTGAGCAATCTCTGTTCAAGCAAATTGTGATCAAAAGACGAAGTTCTTAACCTAGTTCATCTTCTCTCAAGAAGTTGCTGTGTATTTGCACCATAGGGTTTTGTATCCAAGTATCTTCCTGATCTTCATTGTGTATGATGAACTGAAAAACTTTGCAGCCAACCTCTCCTTCTTAGTTGGTGTTTAAAGTCGCGTATTGGGATCCGCGCATTGGTTAGTCACGTACTTGGGAGCCGTGCATTAAAGGTGAAAATTGTCACTACAGATCAAGTCCAATTGGGTATTGGGGTAAGGGTTCAACTGTAGGTTGGTAAGGTACTTGGGATTCCTTTACTTGTAACCGCTTGATTTGATAATAGTGGAGTTTCGGGAGTGGTGACCTGAAAATCACCCGATGGGGTTTTTGTCGTTAGGGTTTTCCCCATTCGTAAACAAATCACCGCGTTATTTAATTTCCGCTGCATATTTAGTTTTTGGTGATTTGTTTGTGCTTCCACGCAATTGCATGATAAATTGATTAATTAATAACTTGGCTAATTAATTAATTAGTTTAATCACAAGGGGTCATTCAGTTTGTGGCCTATCAATAATGTTGTAAGTAGGGATAGGATGGCTTTGGTTTCAGAGTTTCAAGTCCAACTGGAGGAAATTGATAGAGAGATAGCACGCTTTGATAAGTCTAAAAGGGGTTTCGAGGAGAATGTTGTGGGCTTCTCTTCAAAGGCTTGGCAAACACTTCTGCCCAGAGATGTTATGGGCGATGGTCTAGCAGATGGTGTGGGTTAAGATGGGGTAAAAAAGAATGGAAAAGGCAAGCCAAAATCAGGTTATACCCGGTCAAATCAAGCTAAGGGCAAGGGAGACTTTAATGTGGGTAGTCCAACAAAAGGCACATCTTCAGGTCCATTAAAGAGATCCTTTGGAGAAATGGATGGGGTCAGCATGAAGTTGGAAAGTAGCAAAAAGCAAAGAATGGTGGACTCTAATGATTTAACGGTGGAGGCTGCGTCCCAGTCCCACCGACAGCAATGAATCTGTTAGCATGGAATTACCAGGGGCTTGGGAACCGCCGTGCAGTTGATGAGCTTGGGGATATTATCCAAGCAAAAGATCCCGAGATCGTGTTTTTGTCAGAAACTCAGTCCACTAAGGAGCAAATGGAATGTATTAAAATTAAGTTGAATTTTACTGGGTTGTTCACTGTCAATAATGACGAGAGGGTGGGGGATTGGCCCTTTTGTGGAAGAATAGTAGTGTTGTTTGGGTCGATAGTGTTTCTAGATATCATATAGATGCCATTATTAATGGTGGAACGGAGGATGCATAGAGACTGACAGGTTTTTATGGTGAGCCGAATACGAATATTCGTAGTGAAGGTTGGAATATGTTACGGATGTTGAGTTCAAAGCCAAGCTCCCATGGTGTTGTTTTGGGAATTTTAATGACCTTCTGCAAATGGAAGATAAAAAAAGGGAGTGCGCTGCGAGCTCATAATCTCATGCAGGCCTTAGGGATGTTCTTGATTAGTGTGGTTTTGTGGATTTGGGTTACTCTGGTCCGGATTTTACCTGGCATGGGTGTTGTAGAGGTGAGCTGATATGGCAGAGATTGGATCGTGGAGTAGCTAATTATGAATGGCTTGCTCGATTTCCTACAAGAAGGATTAGACACTTGCATTGTTTTACTTCTAATCATCGCATGATTTTTTTGTCCCTTTACTCAAATGGGGCACACCAACGATGGAGACGTAAACCTTTTCGGTTTGAGGCTATGTGGTTAACTAGTCCGGATTGCAATGATGTTATTTCTAGAGCTTATGCGATAAACCATGATGGTACTCTGATGCATGTGGTATCGAAAAAATTGAAAACTTGCAAGAAGATGTTAACTGCTTGGAACTGAGACCATTTTGGAAGTGTGTTGAAAAAAAATAAAAAAATAAAAAACTTAAGAAGCAATTGTGGAAGGCAGAAGTGGATTCGGTCCAATCAAGGGAGGTTGAGGAGGTGAACCGGTTGAAATTGGAGCCTAATAAATTATGTGAACAGAAGGATAAAATGTGGCAACAAAGGTCTAGAGTTCAGTGGTTACAAAGTGGCGATAAAAATACAAAATTTTTCCATGGGGTGTCAACTCAAAGGAAGAGAAGGAATTTTATAAAGGGGTTAAGAGATGAGAATGGCACTTGGTAGGAAAATGAGGAGGTGGTTTCGGGCATGTTGATAGAATTCTATGCAAACTTATTTACTTCTTCCACTCTAGGTAATTTAAAGCAATTTTAGAGGGGATTCATCCAGTAGTGACCGAAGAGATGCGGATTAATTTGGCAAAGCCTTTTGTGGTGGAGGAGGTTAAGTGTGCAATTAAAGATATGGCTCCTTTAAAGGCCCCAAGTCCGAATGGGATGCCCCCTTTGTTCTACCAGACCTATTGGACTGATGTAGGTATGGATATTTCTCAAGCTGTTTTATCATGCTTAAATTCTAGATCCATCCTAAAATCTATTAATCACAAGTTTATCACTCTAATTCCTAAGGTCCAAAATCCAGGAAGGGTGACTGATTATAGACCTATTAGCCTTTGTAATGTGATTTATAAGATTGTTAGTGAGGTTATTGCCAATCGTCTAAAACCTTTACTTAACTCTATTATATCTGAAACTCAAAGTGCCTTTATTGCTAATAGGCTTATCACAGAAAATATTTTAATTGCTGTTGAGTCTCCGCATCATATGAAGAATAATTTTACAGGCAAGCAGGGTTTTATGGCTCTTAAATTGGATATGAGCAAAGCCTATGATAGAGTAGAGTGGTCTTTTCTTGAACAAATCCTTTTGAAATTGGGTTTTCATGAAGATTGGGTGGCTCTGTTGATGGAGTGTATTACAACTATGTCCTATTCCATACTAGTTAATGGTGAGCCCAAAGGCTTGTTTAGACCTTCTAAGGGTTTGAGACAAGGGGATCCCCTATCGCCTTATTTATTTCTCTTTGTGTTGAAGGTTTAAATGCTTTACTACAAGGGGCAGCTTTAAGAGGAGATATTCATGGCTTTTCAATATGTAGGACTGGCCCAAAACTCACCCATCTCTTTTTTGCAGACGATTGTCTACTATTTTGCAGAACATCACTACTTGAGTGTGAAAAGATCAAGGAATTGTTGGGATTTTATGAAGAAGCTTAGGGACAAATGGTGAATAGGCATAAAACTACTCTATTTTTTAGCAACAATATGGATGCCCAAACCATGGAGGATATAAAATTGTCTTTGAATGTTCTGGTTATCCAGCATTTTGAGAAATATTTAGGGCTGCCTTCTTTTGTTGGTCGAAGGAAAAAAGCTTGCTTTACTCAGATTAAAGAAAGGATTTGGGCAAAAATGCAAGGGTGGAAATAAAAACTTCTGTCTCAGGCTGGTAAGGAAGTCATGATAAAAGCGGTGGTACAATCTATTCCCACCTATTCTATGAGTGTGTTTAAGTTACCTATTGGTTTGTGTAAAGACATTGAAGCAATGATCCGAAAGTTTTGGTTGGGGCAAGGGGAGTAAAAAAAAATACATTGGGTTAAATGGAGTACTCTTTGTTCCTCGAAATCGGTGGGTGGGATGGGGTTTCGAGACATTCAAAACTTCAATGATGCTCTTCTTGCAAAACAGGTTTGGCGTCTCTTACATCACAAAGATACTTTATTCTATAAGGTCTTTAGTGCCAAATATTTTTCCATTGGGAATATTATGGACGCCCCGGTTCATCCTAGAAACTCCTTTGCTTGGCGGAGTATTCTTCAGGCAAGGAAGGTTATTCAACATGGCGTTGTTTGGAGAGTAAGGGATGGAGAATCTATTAAAATATGGGAGCATAGTTAGTTGCCGAATCTGTCTAACAGTCGAGTTATTTCTCCACGGAATTCCACTGATGTGGAGTTCATGAAGGATCTATTTTTTTAGGGTATAAGGGTTTGGGATCCAGGTTTGGTGGAGCGTACTTTTTTGTCATAGGAGGCAGAAACAATTATAAGGATTACAGTTTGTGAAGGGTCTGTGACAGATAAGCTAATATGGCCTCTTACACCAGATGGGGATTTTAGCGTCCAGAGTGCTTACCGAATGTTTGAGACCACGACAAGGTCATCAAATCCATGTTCATCATCGACGGATGAAGTGAGTAAGGTGTGGAAGGGGATTTGGAAATCAAGACACCGAATAAAATTCGCCACTTTATTTGGCAAGCTGCTCATGATTCACTACCTACCACCCAAAATCTTCGGCTACGACATGTTCCTGTTGATGCTTCTTATCCTTTGTGTGCTGAGCAGACTGAATCATTGATGCATTGTTTGTGGCTGTGTGATCATGCTCAAGCTGTATGGAAATCTGACATTTGTTTTGCCAAGTATTATAGGAAGCAACATCGGGATTTTACTAAGTTATTGGGTGAGGTGATGCGAACCGGGTCGGTGTTTCATATTGCTTTGTTTTCTACCATTTCCTAGTGTCTGTGGTAGAGGCGTAATCGCCTGAGAGTTAATAAACCAACCTAGCCGTTGAAGGAAATTGGAGATCGAGCTCGAGCTTTGGTGCAGGAGTATTTTGATGCCTGCCAATCTACTTCAGGTCCGAGTGTTCCTGTAGGCCCTGTGCGATGGACTCATCCTCTGGATGGCCTGTATAAGGTAAATTTTGATGCTGCTTTGTTTGAAGGTTCGGGCTATGCAGGTATTGGGGTGGCAATACAAGACTTAAGTGGAGCAATTATTGGCGCTTTATCTCAAAAAATCCCTCTCCCTCATTCGGTGGAGTTGGCTGAGGCTTTAGCTGCCCGTCGAGCTGTTGTTTTTGCGCAGGAATTGAGCAGAGCTAACGTTCTGGTTAAGGGAGATTGTGATGTTGCGGAAGCTTGAAGAAAAGCACACACGATGCTCTCTTGATGGAACAGAAACTAAACTGTTAGTTTCTGGTAGTAAACCTCGAATCCACGAGGGGTTTCCCCGAATCCACAAGGAGATAAAACTGGAATCCACCATAAGAAAATTTGACAAAATGTCTATGTTTATTGATAATAGTCTATTTGCCTCTGACGGCTATAAAACATATAAATACTAAGAAAGAAAAAAACGTTTAAAACCCTAATTCGCACTAATTAAGCGATTAGGTGACAAATTACCGAATTTTACCAAAAATGGCAAAATTGAGTTAAATGCAGAATCATAAACTACTGACCTTAAGGGTCGTCCCAAAACAAACGGGATCTTATTCTGACTTTTAAACTAAAAGTTATTAAGGAAAAACAAATATTACTATAAATAGTAAAAACACTGTTTTCGGGGCCTTAATGAAGGAATTTGCCTAAATTTTGGCGACATTCATTGTATGAAGCTGGATCAAAACGCCGTTTCCCTTCAACCTGCCAAATTTCGTGCAATTCTGACACTGTTATCCTTGATGACCCCTACTGCCACCCCCTTTTGATCTTGTCTTGTGACTTCTTGCACCCCTGCTGCTCCAGAAAGGCATGTGATGTCTGTTCTACATCAGATTGTCTAAGGGTGGTCTCGACTTTAAGGGATCCAACTGGTTGTCACACTTTGTATGGGCATATTGTTGAGGACACTCACCATTTGGCTAGTCAATTTCAGTCTTATAGTTTTAGTCATGTGTGAAGGCGTGGGAATTTGTTAGCTCACGCTCTTGCACGAAGAGTAGTTTCTTCTGCAGATTTCGATATTTGGGTAGAAGAACTACCTGCGGAGTTGGAAAGTGTATTCCAAACTAATTTAAATTAATATTATGATCTTACCTTTTTCTTGACCAAAAAAAAGAAGGAGATTATAAAAAAAGTTTGGTTACTTGAGTAATCCAACTTACAATTTGGTTGAAAAGGTTTATAAAAAAAGAAAAAAATTCAAAAAACAAAGGGACTATATAGGGAAATGTGTAATCCAACTTACAATGGGGGAATTTTCAAATTACTTGAGCAATGGTTAGGTTTAATTGATCCAAAAATTTACTTGCACCCAAAATCCGACTCGGACTCACATTTTCAACTTAATATTTAGATCAACTAATCATTCAAAATCATTTGCGAACCAATAAATGGTATTGTGATGATGATGCATATTATCAACATTAAATAATATGTTTTTTTCTAATTAGTTAAATAGTTATTATTGTGAGAGAGTTTTAACCTATAACATCCACTTCTGATGATGCTCTTTATCATCAGACCAGGACACTAATTAGTTTTTGGTGTAGGTAGGGATTGAATTCCAAATCTTTTATTCAACCATCAGAGACTTTACTAATTTTGCTAACTGGAACCTACTAGTATTAAATAATTTAATTTGTATACATCATGTAAGGTTTAAGATGTTGTTTTTTCAATTAATAATAAAAACCATATACAATAAGCACTCTTATGTACACACTCTTGAATAAAATTGCTTAGTATTTTTCCTCTAAATAATTAAATGTACACACTCGTTTATATAGGGGATTTGTATTCTGTAAACCTAATGGATGTAGTTCCTCACACACACACACACACACACACACACACACACACACACACAAACAACAACAACAACAACTTAACGGATACATGGGTATGGTGAACTAGTCACTAAAAGCTATTGACTCTGAAAAAAAATAATGAAATATTTAACTTCTATACTTTTCCATAGTTTAGAAGTGTTGTCTAACATTGAACGTTATTGAGTTGTAAGTGCATAGCTACCACAACCTACAAAGCAATTTACAATTTTTAAATTAATAAAGCAAAACTTTCAATAGTTATATATACACACACACTCAAAACTAATATAAACTGCAAATATATAAACAAAGACCATGATATAAGGAAGACACACTAAGTTTCAAATTTGAGTAGCAATATAACTTTCTCGTAGTAATAACAATATAGATCATTCAAAACATGGAACAATATCAAAATTATAATACCTAATTCCGTTATCTTTTATGTTGAATCCAAACAAATAATTAATTGAAATTAATCCAAACAAATAATTAATCAACCAAAAATTAGAGCTTTTAATAAGAAAACAAAAAATCACATGAATCTAAATAAAAAGCATTTAAGGTGAAGAATTAAGATCAACATATTGAGACGCAAATACCAAAAACCTCAAGACCTAAAACTTCAAAATTTATAGAATCTCCAAATTCTACTTCAAAACCAAACCAAATTCAACAAAATTAATATATAACATACCAAATAAAAACTTATCGTTCCCTAGGCTAGAAGACAGGTTGCAGCTTTGATTTTTCTCCAAAAAAATAGAGATGTTTTATCTGTCATATACAGTATAAAAAAAATAATTAGTAGAAATTTCAACCTAAAAACCAAACCCACAAAACAATTTCAATATAAATATGAAGATTAACCCAAATACTCAAAAGAAGATCAATTCTAAACATAACAAAAGAATAAGATAGAAAGAAAATCTCAGGCACATATGAAAGCAAATAAAAATTTTGACATAAAAGATCAAATTCATTAATAACAATAAAAACAAATATCCACATATGTTGAATTGAAATTTTATTAATAATAACAATATAAACAAATTCGACATAAAATTCATTAATCAAAGAAGAAAGTTGAATCAAATTGCTTGCTTTTTTTTTTTTTTTTAAATAATGTTAGTCTCTATTTTTTTTTTTTTTCCTTTTTCTTTTTTTTCTTTTTTTTATCCTAAAGTGAAGTTAAGTTTTAAGATGGTAATTGCTAAGGTTTTGAGGAGAGAAAAGAGACTCCTAACAGGAGTCCTTCTCTCTTTTTTTTCTTTTTTTAAATCCTAAAGTGAAGTTAAGTTTTAAGATGGTAATTGCTAAGGCTTTGAGGAGAGAAAAGAGACTCCTAACAGGAGTCCTTCTCTCTTTTTTTTCTTAATCCTAACTTCTTCTTTTTTGCTACGTGAGTCTCTTTTTTTTTTTTTTTTTCTGAATCCTAAATTGAAGTTAAGTTTAGGATTTTGAGGTGGTAATTGATATAACTTTGAGGAGAGATAGGAGTCTCTCTCTCTTTCTCTATTTTTCTTAATCTAACGTGAGTCTTTTTTTTTTTTTGAGTCCTACTTTCAAAATGAGTCTCTTTTTTTCTTTTTTCTTTTTTGAGTCCTATCAGAATTTTTGTTTTTATATAGATTATCAATGTTTGAGTTTGAGTTTAAGTTGGATTTATTAAAGAGATAGAGTTTCACTTCTTGTTAAATTTGGACTAAACAAAAATAATTTTATTTAAATAAAATGATAATTTTATTTAAATAAAATGATAATTTTATTTAAATATTGTGCTGATATGAAAAATTGTGAGAGTTTCAAAAATTTCGGTTATATATATATAGATAAGGAGAAAATTATTTTTAGTATTATAGTATTAAGTTACCCATCAAAAGTTTTTTTTTTTTTTAATATGGTTTTTTTCAATTGTTATATATATTTTTCAATCTCAATTATTGTTCATTAGACTATATGTTAGATTTAACTCTTCATTTGGTTCATAGTTTGCAAGAAAAAATAAATTGAAGAACCAAAAAAAAAAAAAGTATTTTTTGCATTGCTTGGGTACAAAAAGAAGTAATAAGAAAATAAAAGAAAAAAAATATTTGTTTTTTATGTAGTTTATTTCCTATTTCCGAACTATCTCTCCATGAGAAAAATTGGTGATCTTGAAAGACCTTTTTTTTTTGGAGAAATAAACATATACACACAAAAGAGAGAAGGAAATTCTAATATAAAGGCACACCATATACTCCACTCAAAAGTTATGGTAACTTTTAAGGAAGTGTAGGGTAAGTTATACAACATACAACATACTTTTGAAAGATTAATTCTAATTGTACATGAAGAGGAAAAAATAAGTTGACGGATCCCAGTGAAGTGGGCTGGACGATTCCTCATCCACGGGCTATGAAGCACGGACCCATTATGTGCAAGACCTGTTGAGGACGGATTCATCATGAACAGAGACAATCTAGATGGGTCTATTGGCCAAGTGTCAGATAGAATCCCTTGATGGGAATACTTGTGGCGCACACCATAGAATCTTACTATGAATAGAGTCCTAGCGTGAAGAGGATTCTAGAAGTTGTGCGCATTAATGAAGATCTTCTCTATAAGAAAAAGACCTGCCCATCACGTTTAGGATTTCTCAAGAAGATCCCTACAAGGAAAGGACTTCGACTCCAAATAAAAGAGGTCAACCTTCGACTACTATAAAAACCCCAATACCTTCACAAACCAAGGTACGCATAATTGACCATCTCTAGCACTCTAGATTTATAAAAAATTCTAACTTGACCTTCGAAGGGTATTTGGCCGGCACCACACCGGTGCTCTCTGTTAAGGTGTTTCTCCTTTCTTGTGTTGTGCAGGTTACATTCACAGCGTGTGAGTATCGTGTGGCTCACTAGTGATTTTTTCGACATCATCAGTACAGTTTTTTTTTTTTCTTGTCTTTTTGATAAACCAAACACTAGGAAAATGTTATTTTTCCCATTTTTAAAGATTTACCAGATCTAGTATATATATAAAAATAAATAAAAAAATTTTAAAAATAGTCAAAAATCAAAATTATAGGGACTCATTTCGATTTCTCTCGTGGCTAAGGTTTAGAGTTTTCTCTCTATCCCCGCATGTAGAATTTTGTAACTAACTTGGTTTAGGTTTTGCGTTCCCTTCAGACTCTCAGGTTTGGTAGGACAGTGGTTCGATTGTTTGTGTTTGTTGCTTGGTTTTCCTTCTCAAATCCTCTCCATTCATGGCTGGTCTCGATGAGCTGTGGTCTCGGTTCTCTTTAACTGAAGAAGAGTGTTAGAAATACTAAATAATTGTATTGTATTTCTTAATCAAGGAATATACATGCGTGCCTTTATATAGGAGGCATATGTGTGCGGTACAAGTAAGCATATGTGTGCGGTACAAGTAAAGTGTAGTACAAGTACAAGTGTGCTATACAAGTCAACTAGCTGGGCCTAAAGCCCATAACATAATATACATTAACAGCCCCCCTCAAACTCAAGGTGGATGTGAGACCAGCTTGAGGTTGTCAACCAAATCACGAGTGCGTCCTTTAGGAAGTGCCTTGGTGAAGATATATGTAAGTTGATCTTTGGAGGAGACAGAGAAAAGCTTGAGAGCACCATGGACAAGATGAGAACGGATAAAATGACAATCAATCTCGATGTGTTTAGTCCGTTCATGGAAGACATCATTGTGAGCAATATGAATGGCACTCTGGTTGTCACAATAAAGGGGAGTAGCAGAGGATGTGGACACACCCAAATCCTTAAGAATCCATCGTAGCCAAAGGAGCTCAAATGTGGTATCAGCAAGAGCACGATATTCTGCTTCAGTACTGGAGCAAGCCACGAAAGTTTGTTTCTTACTTCGCCAAGAAATCAAAGAAGAACTAAGGAGAAAGCAATAACCTGTAGTGGACCTGCGATCAATGGGATCTCTTGCCCAATCAACATCAGAGAATGCACGGAGTACAAGAGGAGACTGAGCTGAGTAGAAAAGGCCATGGAAGAGAGTGCCCTTCAAGTATCGTAGAATGTGCAGAACAGTAGCATAGTGAGTCGAACATGGAGCAGACAGATACTAGCTCACCTGATGAACAGCATAAGAAATGTTTGGACGAGTAACTGTGAGATAAACTAGACTGTCAACCAATCATCTGTAAAGAGAGGGATTAGACAATGGTTTCCCCACCGAGGGTGTCAAATGTGCATTAAATTCAACTGGAGTGTCAACGGTCTTGCCATCAGTGAGTCCAGCTCAAGATAAAAGGTCAGATGCATACTTGGCTTGAGTAATATAAAAACCATCTGTGAAATGAGCGATCTCAAGACCCAAGAAATAGCTAAGATGTCCAAAGTCTTTTATTTCAAACTGCTGACTAAGAAAATCCTTGAGTTCTTGAATGTCATTGAGGTCATCACCAGTTATGATCATATCATCCACATATAGGAGAAGCAAAATGGTGCCTTTACCATTGCGACGAAGAAATAAGGCAGAATCATAAGGACTAGCAGTGTAACCCAAGCGAAAGATGGTGGAGCTGAACATGGCAAACCAAACTCGTGGAGCTTGTTTAAGGCCATAAAGTGCACGTCGAAGGTGACAAACCTTGTTTGTTTCAACAGAAAGACCAGGAGGAGGTTGCATATAGACTTCTTCATGCAAATCCCCATTAAGGAAGGCATTTTTAATATCCATCTAAAAAATGTCCCATTTACTAGCAGCGGCAATAGCTAAGAGTGCACGAACAGAGGAGATACGGGCAACTGGAGCAAAAGTCTCTTCATAATCAATCTCATACTCCTGTGTAAAACCTTTTGCAACAAGACGAACCTTGTAGCGCTCGATGGACACATCAGAGCGAGTCTTGATCTTATAGATCCACTTACAACCAACCACAGACTGACCAGGAGGGAGAGTAACCAGATCCCAAGTATGGCTTTTGGTTAATGCATCAATTTCCTCTTTCATTGCAATCTGCCATAAAGGGTCAGTAGAGGCCTCACGATAGGTTTGAGGCTCATGGAGTGTAGCAAGGGTAGTGTAGCAATGATAGTCAAGTAAATGTGCAGGAATGGATCTTACCCAGGTTGAGTGGCGAGGTGGAATGTCTTGTGGAGGATCTTCAGGCGAAGCAGGAGTAAGGGACCTAGGCTCAAGGTGGGGTAGCACGTCATCAACCTGTTCATCTACAACCTGTCTAGGAGAATCATCAAAAATATCTAGAGATTGAATAGAGAAATCCAAAGGAGGATCAAGAGTATTTGTAGAAGGAACAGGAGACTCATCTGGAAAGATTTCTAAAACAGAGGAGTTAGTTAGGGAAGAACGAAAGTAAGAGAGTTCAACAAACAAGCGGTGTTCCCAAAAGAGAACATTACGGGAAACACGAAGACAATGAGAGACAGGATCATAGCACCTCCCCTTTTTGAGTTTCGCCATAACCAAGGAAACAACAAAGTCTAGATCGAGGCTCAAGTTTGTTGTACTCATGAGGTTGAAGAAGAACGAAACAAGCAGATCCGAAGGAGCGAAGGTAATGATAGTCAAGGGGTGACCTAAAAAGGCGCTCATACGGAGTCTGATTATGGATGACAGTGCTTGGAATGCGATTAATGGCATGAACAGCATGAAAAGCGGCTTCACCCTAAAATAGGGCAGGAACTTTGGCAGAAAGAAGAAGAGCACGGACAGTGTCAAGAATATGACGAAGTTTTTTTTCGGCTCGACCATTTTGTTGAGAGGTGCCTGGACAAGTTAGATGATGTACAGTGCTATAGGAATGTAACAGAGCTTGAAAAGCATATTGAGTATATTCAAGAGCATTATCAGATCGAAAAGTTTTGATATTTTTGGAGAATTGTGTTTCAACCATTTTTGCAAAGTTACTGTATATTGGTAAGATTTCAGAACGAGATTTCATAGGAAAGATCCAACTATAACGAGAATAATCATCAATAAAAACAACAAAATAACGAGATTCATCAATACTAGTAACAAGAGAAGGTCCCTAAACATCAGAATGAGTTAACTCAAAAATACTATTAGAGATAGATTCACTGTTATTGAAAGGTAAAGCTGGCTGTTTTCCTAACTGGCATGAAGTACAATCAAAATTGTCTTTGGACACAGAACCCAACAGACCCTTAGAAGCTAACTGTTGTACCCAAGTAGATGGAGCATGACCAAGACGAGAATGCCAAAGTGCGAGAGAAGGTAAGGAAAAAACTGCAGCAGCAATAGAGACAAGAGCAACAGGTGGAAGATGAAGATTGTCCACTGGAAACATACGCCCAACCCTAGGACCGGTCCCAAGCTCTTGCCCTGTCCTCGGATCCTGCACAATACACCTAGAATAGTAAAAAATAAGGCGATATCCTAGTTCAGCTATTTGTCCCACAGAGCACAAATTATAGGATAGGTCAGGTACATGGAAGACCCCAAGAACAAAGAGGTTAGAGGTCGAAACAAAACCTAGACTATTCCCATGCATGATGGAATCATCAGCTATATGAATATTAAGAGGATGTGATGCAGGGTCAAGTTTGGAGAATAAGGATGAGTGAGGTGTCATGTGATTGCAACAGGCAGAATCAAAAAGCCAAGTTTGAGACTTACCGAGCAGAACTGAAAGAGCAGTGGAAAGAAATGCATTACCAGCCATACGAACAGCCTGAGCTATGATCTCTTGTAGTTCAGTGAGGGAGAGGTTGATAGTGGATCCAGAAGACTGGGACTTAGCTGAAATGGAAGGCATCGGTGGAGTAGGCTCAGTATTAGCAACAGCAGCAGTAGATTTGTTGCGACGGTAACAAGTCTCAATGGTGTGGCTAGGACGCTTGCAATAATTGCAGAACTTCTTGTTGGTCTGCTTGCGACGATTGCTAGAGCCAGAGGAATCACCTGATTACTGAGGTTGCTCAATGGCAGGAGCAGAATGAGTAATAGCCAAAACATTGAACTTATTTTGGGCTTGAAGGGTTGCAAGCCGAGCTTCTTCTCTAACCAACTCGTTTACAGCAGTATCAAGAGAGGGAGGAGGACTGCGATTAAGAAGCTGACCTCGGATGGGCTCAAAGTCCTTGTGAAGTGACATCAGGAATTCATAGAGACGAAATTCATCTCTAACTGTAGCATATTGCTGAGCATCCTTTGAGCATGCCTAAATTGGATCAAAAATGTCAATTTGGTCCCAAATGAAGCGAAACTGATCATAGTAGTCATCGATGGATTGCCGTGGTTCTTGTCGAAGTTGATGCAATTCAACTACTAACTGATATTTCATGGATCCGTGAGTAGTGGAGTACCTTTTGGCCAATATATCCCATACTGATTTTGCATCATCAAAGCTGCCCAACAGATTGGAGATGGAGGGAATGGAAGTGTTCCAAATCCATGTGAGGATCATGTGGTTATGACTATCCCATTCAATCATGCGACCAAGGAGGGCAGCATCTTCTTCACTTGCTCCCTTGACAGGAATGGTAATTGCACCAGTACAGTAATGACAGAGCATGCGACCCTTAAGAAAACTGCGCATAGTTTGAGACCAAGATAAGTAATTCTTGTTCCCCTCCAATACAGTATTGATGGAGCGAGGAAGAAAAACATCATTTTTATCCATTTAGAAACGCAATATGCAAAAACAGACTACAAAAATGAAATCTACGCGAAAAACTGGGTAAGGAGAACCTAGATTGAAAAAGTCAACCCTGAAAAGTCAATGGTCAAAGTCAACGGTGGTCAACGGTCAATGGTCAGCGTAGATGACGTCAACAGGATGACGTGGCGCTGACGTCAGCAGGTGACTGGATGCTGACGTAAGCTAGGGCTGACGTGGCACTGATGACGTCACGGGTGACGTCAGCCTAAAGCTTAAGACGGCGCGTGGGAGCGCATGTGGTGCGTGGGAGCGCGTGTGGCGCGTGGGCTATTAAAGCCAAAGCTCTGGGCGGCGCATGAGGGCGTATGGCAACTCTGATGACTGCGAGGCTTTCACCAACTTGTAGATCGGAGGGAGACGATCTTAGTGATGCCTGTAGAAATTTGATCAGAGCAATATTCACAGTGGTGATGGTACGTGCAGTGGTCTGTAAGGTGTGGGACTCCTCAACGGTAGTGGCTACAGGTCCGAAACCCAAAGACAACGATTGGAAGACGTCAGAGGTTCAACGGCAAAAGGCTGTGGCGACTGTTGTAACGGCGGAAGCGTAATTGAGAATGGAGTAACACCAATAAGGACAAGACTGCTAAGAAAAGGGTCAGAGCAGTGGCTCTGATACCATGTTAGAAATACTGAATAATTGTATTATATTTCTTAATTAAGGAATATACATGCGTGACTTTATATAGGAGGCATATGTGTGTGGTACAAGTAAGCATATGTGTGTGGTACAAGTAAAGTGTAGTACAAGTACAAATGTGCTATACAAGTAAACTAGCTGGGCCTAAAGCCCATAACATAATATACATTAACAAAGAGGAAGGATGCGCTGAAGTGTCGCACTAGGTGGAGACCGTGATACATCGGTTAATTGGTAACTTTTTCACGAAACAAGTTTTGAATGTTGATGCGGTGGCTCGTACTTTCAAACCTCTGTGGAAACCTAATGGGGGAACTTAAAATACAAGATATTGGTGATAGCATTCTATTGTTTGAATTTGAGGATGCCTTAGATTTGGAAAGGGTTTTGGAATATGAACCTTGGTCCTACAATAAAAACTTAGTTGCTTTTTAGAGAGTTACTACTATTGAAGCTATTCCTTTCTTGGAGTTTTCTTGTGTAACCTTTTGGGTGCAAATCCATAATGTTCTCAAGAAGAACCTTACTCCTAAAACTGGTGAAATGATTGGTAAAACCATTGGCTCTGTTGTCCAAGTAGCTGACACCAAAGATGATGGGTCGGGTAATGAATTCCTTAGGATTCGAGTGGTGATTGATCTATCCAAACCACTCCCACATTGTTGCAAACTCTGGGCTAATGGAAAGCAAATTGGCTGGGTTGGTCTTAGATATGAGCACCTTTCTAATTTCTATTATTGATGCGGCCGGGTCACTCATGAGGGACGGGATTGTTCTGTGTGGTTGTGAGGTAAAGGAAATCTGAAGAAGGAGGACCAGCAATACAGAGAATGGTTGCGAGCTGAACAAACTAGACAAACCAAGAAATCAATAGCAGTTATTTCTGATAGTGCCCGAAGCCAAGACCCATGGGGTAAGAAGTATCAAAGTGCATCACAAAGCAAAAGTGGGCACTCTAATGATAACTTCTTGTCTTCCTCACAAGGTGGTTGCAAGGGTGATCCTGCCACAGTTATGGATGCGGACCAATTTGTGAATGCTGTGGTGGAGTCGAAGCAACCAACGAATGGTAATACCAGTGAGAAAAGGCAGAATGTTAGGGATGACAATGAAAGCCACAACGAAATGAATGGAAGGGTGGGTGAGGATTATTCCTCATGGATTGAAAAGGAAGTGGTAGGATTAACCTTACAGTAGGATAACATTTCTCACTCTAGCCCTGTGTTTGTTTTGCAGGCTCGTCCAGGCCCACTTTTTGACTGTACTAATCAAGGCAATGTGAATCCTGCTCCAACCAAGAAGTGGAAAAAGTTGGCTTGTGAAAACAAGTCTGCTAATAATAGTGAGAGGCTGGGTGTGTTGGAACTCACAAACAAAAGATGAACTCATTGCCTTAGTAGGCAATAAAGATCCCAAACTAGTATTTTTAATGGAAATGAAGGTTGACAAAGTTGTTTTGGAGCGAGTTAGGAGGAAGATTCAGAAGTCTAATATTTTTGTGGTCCTGAGGCACAATATTGGTGGTGGTCTAGCTTTGTTTTGGCCAACTGACATGAGTGTGGATATCTAGTCTTATTCAGGTCAACACATTGATGCTATTATTGACCATGAAGTTGATGACGCCTGGTGGTTCACAGGTTTCTATGGAGATCCTAACACTGCCAACTGGAAAGATTCCTGGTCCTTACTTAAGGCTTTAAGTAGTAGGTTCTTTCTTCCTTGGGTGCGCTTGGGAGATTTTAATGAAATTTTACTGACAGAGGAGAAACAGGGAAGCTTAGACAGACCTGAGCGGCAAATGCAAAGCTTTCGTGATACACTAGATTTTTGCAGAATAAGAGATATAGGTTTTAATGGCTTTTTGTTTACTTGGAGCAATAGGCATCCTAGTGTGGTGATCAAAATATTTGGATTCGCCTTGATAGGGGTGTGGCGTCAATAGAATGGATTATGCATTTCCCTACATCTCGCATTTACCTTTTGGATGCCTTTCATTCAGACCATAAACCTATACTCTTGTGTTCAGATTTTGAGCTCAAACAATTTTACAGGAAAGGGCGACCATTCCGTTTTAAAGCTTTATGGTTGAAGGATAGCTTTTGTGAAGATGTTGTGAGAGTTTCTTAGGGAGTTAATCAGGTAAAGGGCTCAGCTTGGTGCCTCAACAAGAAAATATATTCTTGCCAAGACAATCTAAGAACATGGAATCATAATACATTTGGCTATGTTCGAAATTCACTTCAACGAAAGCTGACAGAATTGAAAACAATGAAGGAGTCTGGCAAGTATAGGCATAATCCAATCGGATTCAGGCATTAAGAGAAGAAATCCAAAAGTTGAAGTCAAAAGAGGAATGCATGTGGAAACAAATATCACGTAGTGCATGGCTAAAAGAGGGGGATAGCAATACAAAATACTTTCATTGTTGAGCCAACCAAGGAACCGTCGAAATCTAATTTTGGGTTTAGAGAATGAGGCTGGGTCTTGGATTGAGGATGAATTAGAGATGGGTAAGGTAGCAGAGAGGTATTCGAGGTTTTGTTTAAGACTTCAAACCCTTCGAGTTTTGCCGAGATTCTTGAGGGTATTCACCATAGTATGGCAGCAAAGGAAGATATGAAGGTAGGTGGTGACTTCCAAGCCGAGGAAGTTTATCAAGCTCTCAAGCAAATGACACCACTAACGGCTTTGGGATCATGATGGTATGTAGCCTATTTTCTATAAATCCTTTTGGTATATTGTGAGGAATGATGTGACTGCTGTTATGCTTAAAGCTTTGAATTCTGGTAATGTCCTTAAATCTATTAACACCACTTTTATTTCTCTCATTCCAAAAATCAAGAATCCAAAAAAAATTGCTAATTTTAGTCCTATAAGCCTTTATAATTTTATTTACAAACTTATTGCTAAAGTGGTGGCTAACCAATTGAAGAAGTTATTGGTTAAAACTGTTAAGGACATATTTTATGTTATTAGCTAATCCTTTGACAAAATGCACTTTACTTGTAATTTGGTAGATCTAAGATGGATTTAATACTTCAAGAGACATGTTTTTCAGGCCAAGTATTAAAGCCATGAAGATTGTACTAAGAAACAAGTGAAAAAAAGTTGTTCATTAAATCTCGATAGATACCTCAATCGAAACAGTATCTATCGAGACTTAAGAATGAAGCTTGACAGAAGCTAAATCTGTCAAGATCTATGAAATCAGAATTTCCAAATCTGATTTTTGGCCCTAGCTGACATGTATGTGTAGGGTTTCTTTTCTCACAACCCTAGACATATATAAGACTTATTTTAAAGGCCGTTATAGATAGAGAACATATGTAGAAAGTGACCTAGTGCCTTATTCTCTCTGCAAGAAGTTACTGCGTCTTTTACGCTTTAGGATTTTGTAACCAAGTATTTCTTGATCTTCATTGTTAATGACGTGAAGAACTTGCAGCCAACAACATCTTCAAGTTGCTGGAGTTAGTCACATACTAAGATCTGTGCAAAAGGGTGGCATTCATATATTGAAGAGTTCAGAGGTTCTGAAGCAGTGAAGGTTTCTGCTGTAAGTTCAACTACGGGGATTGCAGAGTCTAGGGACAAAGGTTTTGTACTAGATTTGAAACTTCTCTTTACTATAATGAATTGCTTTTCGAAAAGGTTTCCCTCCAGGTTTTTTTATTGTGAAACTAGTTTATTTCATTGGTTTTCCTGAGTCATCATATCTTGTCTTATTTACTATTTCATTATGCATGATATTGATGTTTGTTTGTTTTAACAAGGTTTATACATAATAAATCTAATTAATAACTTGGGTTTAAAAATTGCTAATTTTATCAACCGGGATCTAAATTTTCCAACAAAAACAGTGCCTAATTCTCAAAGTGCATTTCTGTCAGGGCGGTTGATCTCTAATAATATTCTTGCAGCATTTGAAACACTTCAATACTTCAAAAGAAAGACGATTAGGAAATTGGGTTACATGGCTTTTAAGCTGAATATGAGCAAAGCCTATGACCGTGCCTTGATGAGAAACTAGCTTGAATTATTATGTCATGTCTACACTTAGTCTCCTATTCAGTTCTCCTGAACGGTCAACCTATGGGCAATATTAAGCCTTCAAGAGGTTTACGCCAAGGTAACCCCTTATCCTCTTATCTATTCTTACTATATGCCCTTAGTTTGTAGAGTTTAATTCAAAAGGCTGAGGTGAATGAGGATATTAGAGGTGTAGCTATATGTAGAAATGGTCCATAGGTTTCCCATTTATTCTTTGTAGATGATAGCTGATGGAAATAAATGTGTACGCAGCGGAAAATTAACGGATCTACATCGTTCGAAATTGATAACATGCGTTAAGTAAATTTCAGAATTTGAGAACAAGAAAGCATACCTTGAAGCGGTGAATTTCAAAACCGAAGATTGAAGCACTTAGGAATACTTTTAATCTTCACTCCAATTCCACTAACGCCCAAGAAGTGTGGACTCTCCATTGGTTACAAAGGGATGATTAGGGAGTGACATACACTCACTTCCACACTATTACAATGTTGTTTTTTCATACTGAAAATTCTGTACGTTTTTCCCTTTGTATCTAACCAATTATCTAATTGGGCTGGCCTTTTGGACCTTTCCAATTGGGCTTAAGTGTGCAACTTCGAGTGAGACCAAAAGGGACTAATAAGACACTAGCTCCCATGGGCTTTGGGCTTTTTTGTCAACTCTTGACAAATCCAAAGTTACCATTAACTATATTTAATATCATTATATAAATATAGTTGCACTCTAGGCCTTATCTATAAATTATATCCCAATACTTTATTATACATGCAACCCCTTCATAAAATATTCGTAGTAATACAAAGTCATTAATATAGACTGCCACTTTGTAAATTACTACATCTTAATCCTTGAGTACCCAGTTTAATCCTTTAATGTTATTCATTATATATTTATGAAATCCAATTCCATAAATATATACTTTAGTCTTACTATAGTGGTTAGGCATAACTCTCTGAATAACAAACTCATTAAACTTATCTCAAGGGAATACTTTATATCTCCGTTAAGAGACTATGAATTCCATCTTAAGAATACATGTTTCATCAACACTAAACGTGGCTGCCCAACATACTGAGGTTTTGACCATTATTATAGATCTCACTCTTGATATATCAAAGCAACCTACACCTCATGATCAGGTCCATTATTCTCTCAAGACTAAGAGTTCATGCAAATATAAGTCCTGAGATTTATTATTCATATGACAGTCATTAGGAAAATAATAAATCTCACAGCGGTCCAGTTCAATGTCTTAACTCTTAAAACATATTAACACATCAACCAGAAGTCTCCACTTCCATGATTAAGACAAATCATCGTGGTTGATATGTTATAATCTTCGCAGATGAAATGTCCAATTTCATCACCAACTACGAACTATAATTCTGAGTTTACAAAGAACTTGTGATTTATATCTTCTGTGACTTTTCACATAAATCACATACTATGCATCTCATGGACTAAATGATAATGTCCTAATATTCATATCCTAATATTCATGTTACCATTATTTCAAATAATAATAAAACAAATTCATTAAACACAATATTAAGTCATACATAATGTCATACACAATGTCAAAGTTAATATTGTACATAACATCATACAATAGGATTTAAGAACACTAATCCTAACAATCTCCCACTTGCCCTAAAGACTATTGTGCACTAATCTAACTCTCATTCTCTCCAAATGTGACTCGAAAGTCCTTTGAGGCAAAGTTTTAGTAAATGGATCTGCTAGATTATTTACACTTTCAATCTTTGCTACCACCACATCTCCACGAGCAACAATATCTCGAATGATATGGTACTTCCTCTCAATGTACTTTCCTTTCTTATGATTCCTTGGATCTTTAGATTGTGCAACTGCTCCACTGTTGTCACAAAACAATGTGATTGGAACTTGCTCCATTGTCAGTACACCAATGTCAGAAAGGAATTTCTTGAGCCATACAGCTTCCTTTGCTGCCTCACAAGTAGCAACATATTCTGCTTCCATGGTAGAGTCTGCAATACAAGATTACTTAATACTCCGCCAACTTATGACTCCACCTTCCAAGGTGAAAACACATCTTGATGTGGATTTTCTGAAATCTAGATTAGATTGAAAATCTAAATCTGTATAGCCAATAGGTATCAAATCCTCACTTCGGTAAACAAGCATATAATCTCTTGTTCTCTATAGATACTTGAGAATATACTTGAGAATATGCTAATGTTTTGGTCCTTGATTTGATTGATATCGACTGACCATGCCAACTGAATAACAGATATCTGGTCTAGTACAAAGCATAGCATACATGAGACTTCCCACTGCTGAAGCATAAGGAACTTGTCTCATCATATTTTCTTCCTCTTGAGTCTTAGGCCTTTGGTCATCAGACAGAGGAACTCCATGTCTGAAAGGAAGTAATCCTTTCTTGGAGTTTTGCATGCTAAACCGTTCTAGAACCTTATTTATATATCCAGCTTGTGATAAGCCTAACATCTTATTCTTGCGATCTCGCCAAAGCTTGATCCCTAGAATAAAGTTAGCCTCACCCAAGTCCTTTATATTAAATTGGCTTGACAACCAAACCTTTACTGATGACATTACCCCTACATCATTTCCAATAAGTAGAATATCATCAACATAAAGCACTAGGAACATTACTACTTTATCATAATGTCTTTTGTACACACATGATTCATCAAGATTTTGCTCAAAACCAAACGACTTGATTACTTGATCAAATCTGATGTTCCATGACCTAGATGCTTGCTTAAGTCCATAAATGGACCTTTTCAACTTGCATACCATATGCTCTTGGTTCTTTGCTATGAAACCTTTCGGTTGCATCATATAGATTTCCTCTTCAAGATTGCCATTGAGAAAAGCAATCTTGACATTCATTTTCCAAATTTCATAATCATAATGAGCAGCAATAAATAAGAGAATTCTGATAGATTTAAGTATTGCTACTGGAGAAACAATTTCATCATAATCAATACCTTCTTTTTATGTATACCCTTTCGCCACTAGCCTTACTTTAAAGGTTTCAACCTTTCCATCTATCCCTCTCTTTCTCTTATAAACCCATTTGCAACCAACAGGTTTAATGCCGTTAGACGCCTCTACAAGATTCCAAACTTGATTGGAATATATGGAATCTAATTCAGATTTCATAGCTTGGACCCAATGATGTGCATCTATATCATTCATTGCCTTTTCATAGATGTAGGGATCCAATTCAGCCTCTTCTGAGATAGCTTCATAAGTTTCTCCTAAACCTATGAATCTTATAGGAGGCCGAACAATTCTCCCACTACGACGAGGCACCTATGTACTAGACATGTCATAAGTAGTATCTTGTGATGTATCTAATACAGCCACGTCATCCCTAGTTTCATCCATTGGTTGTTCATTTACAGGTTCATTCATTTCAACCAACACAACTCTACTTCTAGGAGTAAAATTATTCATATAGTCATTTTCCAAGAATTTAGCATTTGTACTAACAAAAACTTTGTTATCTTTACGACTATAGAATAAATAGCCCCTAATTTCTTTTGGATAACCTACAAGCAAACACACTTCTGATTTTGGTTCCAATTTATCAGGCTTCCCTTTTAACACATGTGCAGGACAACCCCAAATGTGGAGATATTTCATACTAGGCTTACGCCCACTCCACAATTCCATGGGTGTTTTGGGAACAGATTTTGATGGGACTAAATTCAAAAGATGTATTGTTGTATTTAAGGCATAACCCCAAAAAGAAATCGGTAAAGTTGAGTAACTCATCATGGACCTAACCATTTCTAAAAGAGTCATATTCCTTCTTTCTGCTACACCATTCTGTTAGGGAGTTCCAGGTGCAGCCAATTGGGATACAATCCCATTTTGAGTTAAGTAATCTTTGAAAACCCTAAGAAGGTATTCACCACCACGATCAGATCGAATGGCTTTTATGCATTTACCCAATTGATTCTCTACTTCAACCCTAAACTCTTTGAACTTTTCAAAGGTTTCGGACTTCCGTCTCATCAAGTACACATAACCATATCTTGAGTAATCATCAGTAAAAGTGATGAAATACTCATAACCTCCTTTTGCTTGGATTGACATAGGACCACATACATCAGAATGCACTAGCTCTAGCAAATCTTGAGCTCTTCTACCTTCTGCTTTAAAAGATCATTTGGTCATTTTACCTTCCAAACAAGATTCACAAACTGGAAATTCATCAAAGTCCATGGGCTCTAAGAGTCCATCTTTGATCAGTCTTTGAATCCTATTTGAATTAATATAACCCAAACGCAAGTGCCAAAGATATGCATCACTAGTAGAAGAAAACTTTCTCTTTAATGATTTTACATAAGAGTTATTATCTAATTCAGAGTTATATAATTCATGTTTATCAAGAGTTAAAATATAAAGACCATCCACAATATTGCAAGAACAGATAAACATTTTTTCCTTCTTTATTACAACATTGTCTTTCAGGATAACACAATATCCATGTTTACCTAAGTAAGTAGCAGAAATTAAATTCCTACGAACATTAGGTACATACAAACAGTCTTCTAATATTAGAACTCTAGATTTAAAACATAAATTAAACACTCCAACAGCTACAACCAGAATCCTGCTCCCATCAGCCAAAGTAAGAAACAACTCCCCTTTATTGCAGATATGATTAGTACAACCTAAATCCACACACCAGGAATCCGTGGGATTCTATACCAAACATATTGCAAGAAGGAATGTATTAATCATACCTTTATTCTTGGCAGCCTTGAATATTGGACAATTTCTCTTCCAATGTCCTTTCTCACCACAGTGGAAACACTTTCCTTTGATCTTCTTTCCTTTATCAACAACCCCTAAGGCAATTTGTTTACCCTCTTGCTTGGTGAAGTCCTTCTTCTTCTTCTTCTTACCCTTGCCTTTCGACTTAGGTTGAGAAGTAGAAGTTTTACCAACATTGGCTTCAACATTGAAAGTACCAAGAATGCCTTCTGCCGCTACCAATTCATTCATTAATTCAGACAAAGTATAAATCTTTTTGTTCATATTATAGTTAAGTTTGAATTCCTTGAATGATTCTGGTAGCAACTGGAGTATCATATCCACTTGGGATTCTCCATCAATATCGGCACCTAAAACTTCCAATGTATTCAAATTAGAGATCATTGTAAGACAATGCTCCCTCACTGAAGTACCTTCAGCCATTTTGGTATTATAAATTTGCCTCATGGTCTCTTGCCTTGCAGAACGGCCTTGCTCACCAAACATCTCCTTCAAACTTAGCATGATGTCTGAAGCTAGTTCTACATCCTGCATTTGATGTTGTAGAACATTTGAGATAGATGCTAGGATGTAGTACTTGGCCATTTCATTAGATTTCTACCAACGATCATATCGTTGTTTTTCCTCAAGAGGAGCATCTAATGAAGAAAAGCTGGAACATGGTTTAGTAAGAACATACTTATGCTCTTCAGCAGTAAGAACTATGTTCAAATTTCTTTTCCAGTCAACATAGTTGGATCCAGTCAGTTTGTTTTGATTAAGAATAGTAACAAGTGGGCTAAATGATGCCATGTTCTAAATCTCAAAACAATAAACATGAATATAATCAATAAACTGGACATTATCTATTTAGCATATAAACATATAGTATGGAACCTTAATAAAATCATAATATAATCTATGCAACGGCAACCTAATCCCGCAATTAATATTACTCGGAAACGAGGTCATACCAATCACTATGATTAGGCGAGAAACATTCTCATTATTAATGCTATCATGGTAACTCTTACCAAACAAAAATAATTTGTCATTTTCCCTTCAGCCTCTTAGTAATAATAACATAGCTCCGAAGGGAGGTTAACATTACACTTAGTCTAGTGTACACCATTGCCTAGAATCAATGTGAATCACCAAGTAACTCCACGGAAGCGTGGTCGTTCTCAATGTTAAAACACATTGCATCTATCTTTAAGAAGTTTAACCTGTAGTACCATGAATCAAACACCCTCCGAAGGAAGCAAGGCATATACGCCAAGGCGAGGTGCTTAATCACACTACTTAAAACCAACAATGGAGGCCGTGAGATGCAACCCTTGTATCTCTCTCCCACTAGATGTTTTAAAGAAAATGTTTTTAATTATAAAACATGCATAATCTAATTACACATAGTCTTAGTACTTTTACATGTGAAAACACTTAGAAAAATTTCTGATTTTATTTCTTTCAATCGATCGAATGTGCCCCTCGATTGATCGAAAAAATTAAAAAATTCGAACTTGACCTTCTGACTTGTTCGATTGATACTCGATTGCCTCTCGATTGATCAAAAAACAAATTCGATCAATCGACTAGCAATCGAAAATCAATCTATTTAAAAAGTCTGATCACTATCTCACTCGATCGATCGAAAGTGATTTTCGATCGATCGAAAATCGCGAAACTCAAATTTCCAGAAATTTTCTAAGGCAGTTTTCTTCATGTTTTCTTGAACAAACAACTTTCATACGAACATGATGGTCAGAGAATGATATCAAAACTGAAATTCATTGATGCTAAAGTCTTAAAGATTAATTTAACATACTTAAATTCAAATTTAAACAACATCATAACATCAATATCAGTTTTTATCAAATCATAGTTTCATCAACCATGCAGAAAATTAAATGCATAATCTTCAAACAACATGAAACTATAAATTCTAATTCCAAAATTCACAAAACATGTTATACAATTCGAAATTGATGACCACTCTGATACCATTTGATGGAAATAAATGTGTACGCAGCGGAAAATTAACGGATCTACATCGTTCGAAATTGATAACATGTGTTAAGTAAATTTCAGAATTTGAGAACAAGAAAGCATACCTTGAAGCGGTGAATTTCAAAACTGAAGATTGAAACACTTAGGAATATTTTTAATCTTCACTCCAATTCCACTAACGTCCAAGAAGTGTGGACTCTCAATTGGTTACAAAGGGATGATTAGGGAGTGACATACACTCACTTCCACACCATTACAATGTTGTTTTTTCACACTGAAAATTCTGTACGTTTTTCCCTTTGTATCTAACCAATTATCTAATTGGGCTGGCCTTTTGGGCCTTTTCAATTGGGCTTAAGTGTGTGGCTTGGAGTGAGACCAAAAGGGACCAATAAGACACTAGCTCCAATGGGCTTTGGGTTTTTCTGTCAACTCTTGACAAGTCCAAAGTTACCATTAACTATATTTAATACCATTATATAAATATAGTTGCACTCTAGGCCTTATCTATAAATTATATCCCAAGACTTTATTATACATACAACCCCTTCATAAAATATTCGTAGTAATACAAAGTCATTAATGTAAACTGCCACTTTGTAAATTACTACATCTTAATCCTTGAATACCCGGTTTAATCCTTTAATGTTATTCATTATATATTTATGAAATCCAATTCCATACATATATACTTTAGTTTTACTAAAGTGGTTAGGCCTAACTCTCTAAATAACAAACTCATTAAACTTATCTCAAGGGAATACTTTATATCTCCGTTAAGAGATTATGAATTCCATCTTGAGAATACATGTTCCATTAACACTAAATGTGGCTGCCTAACATACTGAGGTTTTGACCATTACTATAGATCTCACTCCTGATATATCAAAGTAACCTACACCTCATGATCAGGTCCATTATTCTCTCAGGATTAAAAGTTCATGCAAATACAAGTCATGAGATTTATTATTCATATGACAGTCATTAGGAAAATAATAAATCTCACAGCGGTCCAGTTCAATATGTCTTAACTCTTAAAACATATTAATACAACAACTAGAAGTCTCCACTTCCATGATCAAGACAAATCATCGTGGTTGATATGTTATAGTCTTCGCAGATGAAATACCCAATTTCATTACCGACTACGAACTATAATTCTGAGTTTACAAAGAACTTGTGATTTATATCTTCTGTGACTTTTCACATAAATCACATACTATGCATCTCATGGACTAAATGATAATGTCCTAATATTCATGTTACCATTATTTTAGATAATAATAAAACAAATTCATTAAACACAATATTAAATCATACATAATGTCATACACAATGTCAAACTTAATATCATACATAGCATCATACAATAGGATTTAAGGGCACTAATCCTAACAATAGCATGCTTTTTTGTCTGGCTATGGAAGCGGAATGCCATAGAATTTTGGAGATCTTGGTTGTCTATGAGAGAGGTGGGCAAAAAATTAATCGGGACAAGACTAATATCTTTTTTAGTTCTAATACCCAGGCATATATTCAGACCCAAATCCAAGCACTTTTGGGGGTTCCTGCCATTCGCCAAAATGAGAAATATTTGGGCTTGCTAGCATTTGTGGGTCGAGCCAAGAAGCAAAGTTTCATTTATCTTAAGGAGCGAGTGTGGAAGAAATTACAAGGGTGGAAGGAAAAGTTGCTCTCACAAGCGGGTAAGGAAATCCTTATAAAGGCAGTTATTCAGGTCATCCCTACTTACATTATGAGTTGTTTTAAACTCCCTAAGGGTTTGATTAAAGATTTGGAGGTTTTGACATGTAAATTTTGGTGGGAGTATGGTGGCGATAGTAGAAAGGTTCACTGGGTCAACTAGAAGAAACTTTGCCAAGCTAAAGATATGGGTGGCATGGGGTTCAAAGAAATTGAAAAATTTAATGACACCTTGTTGGCAAAACAAGTTTGGAGAATGATTAACAACCTGAACTCACTCTGCCATAGAGTGTTCAAAGCTATATTTTTCCCGAATTACTCAATCTTAGAGGCCAACGAGTCAACAACAGGCTCATATGCATGGAAGAGCATCCTTAATGCTAGAGATGTTATTTAGAAGTGTATGGTTTGGCGCATTGGGAATGGTCAAAATGTTCGAATCAAGGAGGATAGATGGCTACCAGTGAACCCGAATTGTTCCATCACCTCCCCTCTGCCTACAATGCTAACCAAGACCAAAGTTTAAACTCTTATAAATCCTGACTTAGGTGTATGGAAATCAGACCTCATTCACTAGATTTTCTTGACTCATGAAGCTACTATAATCCTGGGTATTCCTCTGAGTTGGCGCTGCCCACTTGATAAAATTGCTTGGGCTTACTCTCCATCAGGGTTGTTCTCAACAAGCAGTGCTTATAAGCTTCTGGTTGCCTGTGACACTATCAACCAAGCAGGGAGCTCGAATATTGAGACTCAAAAACATTTATGGAAGTGTGTTTGGAGGCTGCGTGTTACTAATAAAATTAAACACTTTATTTGGCAAGCCTGTAATGATGATCTGCCAACTATAAGCAACCTCTATCATAGACATATTACTCTTTCAGACAAGTGTGAACTTTGCCAACTTTGCCCAGAAGACCCGTTGCATGCTTTATGGTCTTGCAAAGATGTGGAAAATGTGTGGAGTTCATTCCATTGCTTCCACCAATCGTGCTCCTCCCTAACAATGAATTTCAGTGACTTACTCTCTCGGTTTTTGTAGGTTCAAGAAGATTATAGAAAGGATATTTTTGCTATTTCAGCCTGGTTATTGTGGAACAAGAGAAATGCTATCCATTTTGGTCGTCCGGTGCACCCTGCGGCTAATATTGTCTCACTAGCAAGGAACATGTTGCAAGATTTCCAGGCTACTCAAGATTTGGATTCGGTGATGTATCGCCCTTCCATCCTTCAACAATGGCACCCCCCTAAGCTAAACCAACACAAAGTTAATTTTGATGTCGTTGTATGTAGAGATACAAACTCGGCAGGAATTGGAGTAGTTGCAAGAGACTGGAGAGGTGAATTTGTTGGTGTCTACTATCATCCCACTATCTCAGGCTGTTGTTGATATGGAAGCCTTCGTGTGTCGAAAAGCTGTGGAATTTGCTACTGACATTGGTCTACAAAGGGTAATTTTCGAAAGGGATTCAACCATGGTTATGTTAGGAACCCGGTGGTTCCTAATGGAGATGGATAGGAATTATAAGGGGATTGATAGGAATTGTAGGGAAATTGACTTAATTCGAGGTAGTTACCCTCCATAGAGAAAGAAAGAGATTAAGAGAGAGAGAGAGAGATGCACTAATGCACTAAGAGGTTGGTTTATTCTTCAATTAATATCTCATATTAGATTACAATCATGTATTTATAAGAGACTAGCTCTAATCTCATTGGCCCACATGGCCTCATCTTATTAGTTCTATTATTCCCACTTGGATTGCCAATTCTTGAATCATAGACTCTTGAATGGAAGCCTCCATTGGTGCATCAAGAATTGGTTCTTCGAAGATCATCATCACCTTCTTTGTTGGTTCTTTCGACTGAACTTCAAGGGCAGCATGTACATGTATATCATCATCCACTTTGACACAAAAATCAACATCCTGGCTTGCAACAATAGTAGTAGATTCTTGGAACTTGATTTGTTCTTCGACTTTCATTGAATCAAGAGATTGAAACTCCTCTTCCATCATGTTCTCAAGACCCTCTTGCAATCTTGAGAGCTCTTCCTTCATGGCCATGTTAGATTCATCCAAGGCCTTGAGTTTCTTTAAAATGGAATTGTGAGATTCGTACAAAGCCTTGAAATTCTTTGAAACTTCATTCACCAAATGTTAGGAACCCGGTGGTTCCTAATGGAGATGGATAGAAATTATAGGGAGATTGATGGGAATTGTAGGAAAATTGACTTAATTCGAGGTAGTCACCCTCCATAGAGAAAGAAAGAGATTAAGAGAGAGAGAGAGATACACTAATGCACTAAGAAGTTGGTTTATTCTTCAATTGATATCTCATATTGGATTACAATCATGTATTTATAGGAGACTAGCTTTAATCTCATTGGCCCACATGGCCTTATCCTATTGGTTCTATTATTATCAATGCCTTAAATCATGGCAGTGCTGAATTTTCTTTCCATGGAGTGGTTATTGAAGACATTCGCTGTCAAGCTATGGTTTTTCAGTCCTTTGTTTTCAATCATTCCAGCCTGGTTCTTGTAACTGTGTTGCTAATGCTTTAGCTAAAAAAGCTAAAGGCAACCAAGGCACTTAGGTGCGGCTCAACAACCCACCCAAGGATATTGCCCCTTAATGTTCACTAAGTTCCTATTTTTTTTCATCAATAATAGCCCAGGCTCCTTGTCTGGTTTCTCCCAAAAAAAAAAAATCAAAATTATAAATTATAAATTTAGAAATCTCCCGTTATGCTTGAAATTAGCTAGCCATATAGTGTAAATTAAACACGATGTACTTAGAAAATTTTAAACATAAGCAGGCATTTAGTTGAGTATTTTCAAATCATTGACACTAGCTACGAAGAATATTACTAACATTTAATGTAATTCGGAGTAGACAAAGTTAGTTATGGAAAATGAATTTCCTTTAATGGTTAGACGTATTTTTGAGATTAACTACTTTTTACAATATGTTTTTTAATAGAGGGATGTCTAATATAATAACATTAGCATTGATGGAACTAAAATTTTTAGTTTTTAGCATCTCAAAAACTCATTTTATCCATTTTAAAACATCACTTTATGATATACTCAACATCAATATTTGTATTTTTTTTTTTTTGATTAAAATAATATAAATAACACATTAAAATAATAAAATTTAAAAAAAAATTAAAAAAAAGGTGAAGAGTAGATAAAAAATGTGTGAAAAGGTAGAGCATGAATAAAATATTAGGTTATGTTTGGTAACAGTTTTTGTTTTACTATTTTCAAAAACTTGTTTTTGTGATTATAAAGAAAAAAAAATTCTTGTATTTTTGAAATCAAAAATATGTTTGGTTAGTTGAAATTTAAAAAAAAAAGTTTTTTGAAGAAAAAAAAAAAGAAAATACTAAAATATTTTGTTACTAGAATTTGAACTCTAATGCAAACTCATTAAATGATACAGATTCATTAAATTAAATACATGTTTTTATTAACTTTTAAAAACTAAAAATTGAAAACAGCATTTTGCATGTTTTCAGTTTTCTTCACAAATTGAGTTTTGATAATATTTTTTGTTTTCTGTTCATTTTGAGTTGCCATTAGTCTCAAAAATAGAAAATTGTTTTTAAAAATTGAAAATAAAGAGAAAAAGCAATAACCAAATATACCCTTTGTTTTTGTAGATAGCTTTGAGCTACTACAATAATTTGTCATCTATGGCAGATCACTGTAGGTTGTCCAAAAAGAAGAAACACTATTTTTTATTTTTATGAAACAAAGAAGAAACACTCATGTCAATAATTCATAATTCAATGTGATTGTGTAAATATTTTTGTATAGCCTGACTTTATTTTATGTGAAAATGAATAAAATCATTATTGAATGAAAATTTAAACAAACTTAATTTCTACCTTAAAACACTCGTTAACTTAAACTTACGCATGAAAAATTAATGAATTATTATTAACAATATATTTCTTATTTTGAAAAATATATATTAAAACTTATAATTATTAAATTATTATTATTATTATATTAATATTTATTATTACTCTAACATGTAACCACAATATTCTCCAAAAAACAAAAAAAAAACAAAAAAACAAAAAAAACATTAAACATGGAACCACGCCAAAAAAATCGGCTTAAAATAATTGCTTTGTGCGAGTATTTTAAGAATATCAATATTGCGTTTGGTTTTAAAAAAAAAAAAAAAAAAAGTACATAGAGATATTATTAGCTCTAGCTGTCGAAACGAAGAAAGAACTACAGAACCAGTGAAAACCTCTGTAGCTTTTTTCTTCGTGCTTTCTCGCTAGTGGCACATTTTCCCTTCCCCGTTCCTTGAGCTCGTCTCCCTCTTCCATTTCTTATTTCCAACCCTTCTAAGTCTACCCCACACCCAAACCCAGGCCCATTATCCTCCTTCCTACCTTCCTTTAATTTTTCTTTTCCAGAAACAGTCATCAAATCATCCTGCTATTCTCCCAATATTGTTCCGCCTTTCTTTTCTTGTTCAACTACAGCATCCTGGTCCCCACCTCTTGCGATCATCATCACCCCGCCCTCCCATCGTCACCTTTTAAACTCCTCAGGCCCCACTATAACCTGTCCTACAACTGACCCCTTTCCCTTCCTGTGAAGGTTTCAAACCTCATCTCTTGAACTAAAAATTGCTCCTGTCAAGACGCCCATCTAGAGCTCCCTCCAAACCAATCTAGCCCAAAAACCTTCGGACGCATTCTCCTAGGCAAGCTAATAACATATATAATATAACCCTAGGCACTGCTGTGGTATCCGATGCTGTAGTATCCGATGTTGTTACCAGAGCTTGGAGACCAGCATTCCCGATCCAAGTCAAGCGCATGGACAAGTGTGTGTTCATGTTCACCTTCCAGCATGAGGCTGACCTCCATATAGCATACTAGAGAAAACCGCCGTGGAGGCCACCTGATTCTCAAGCACTGGAGCCCTTCTCTAGCGTGGCAAGCAAGAAGTTTCCTTTTCATCCTCCACATTCTGGGTCCAAATCCTTGGTCTCCCAGACCTTTGGAAATCTAAAGATAATCTCCTGAAGATTGGGGCAAAAGCCGGCAACGTGGTGGGAGTGGACTTAGCAGGAGAGGAAGGAAGTAGGTAGCCAGAAAAGATTCACTCGTGTGCAAATTGATATAGATATAAGCCGACCTCTCATGCCAGGAGTTTTCCTTCCTAGGGCCAACCTACCAGAAGTTTCGATTGGTTTGAAATTCGAAAAGCTTGCAGATGTGTGCTATGGATGCGACATTATTGGACATGAGCTCCAAACTTGTAAAGATGACATTTTCAGGCTCAGAAATCCATTTGATTATGAGTTCAGAACCTCGAGCCCTTGGCTGAGGGTAGAAAACAACGATATCTCTACAAAGGCTTTCGTTGTACCTAACTGCTACCCCCACCCATTGGAAGCAGTTGAAATATCACCCACTTTGTCTAACACCAGCGCTTCCCTGGGATCAAGCTCAACCAGTAGATCGGCAGACCGCCCCAACCATGTCCTGGCCACGACAAAATGTCCCTCCCAGGATCACTCACTCAAGGACGTACAAATGGCCGGCCCTGACGAGTCAGTGCGGTACCACCCCAAGACCCATAGTAGTGCTACTGAGCAAGGGACCCTTTGTGAACAGTCTGTTAGCTTATCCTAACATGTCAACCTCTCCCCTCCGCAAAATTTGCCAAACAGTATAATTTTGCAAACATTTTAAGCGGATGGCATGCGTTCAAAGTTAATTAGTTTGTTGGACTCTTTTTTTAAGTCAAGTACAGCAAATTTGACCTTTAGTGAAAGTCGAGTATGCTCGACTTCCTACTGAAAATGGATTTAAAAAAAAAAAAACAATTTTGGCTGGAAGACAAGTTTACTATAATCGATTTTGGTTAGAAGTCGAGTTTCTTAAAATCGATTTTAAAAAATAGTTCAACTAACAAATTAACTTTGAACGCATGTCATCCACTTAAAATTTTTTCATAATTATACTATTTGGCAAATTTTGCCTCTCCCCTCTTATCTCTTTGAGCCCAACAAATAGCCCACACTTGCCAACAGCCCAATACCTTTCAACCTATACATCAAACGAATATCAAAATGGAATTCTAAGCCCAACCATTCCACCAGGATTCGGAACACATCAAATAAGCCCAAATCCAAATAACTTAACTAAGTCAGACATACTCAACAACTTGACCCTTCCTCCCATAAACATATCACAAACCCTTCTCCAATCTCAGCCCCTTGGGCAAAATATTACTTTTTAAGGAAAATTTTAAGAGTTATTTAGTTACATTAGACTCTTTTTTAAACTCGAATTTCAACTCAAAATCAACTTTAGCAAATTAGAGTTTTAATTTGTTATACAATGTCATACTGCTATACAACCTAAACTAACTAAAATTTGAGTTTGATAAACTCGATTTTAGGTTAGACTTCGAGTTTGACAAATTTGAGATCTAAAAAGAGACTAAGAGCTTGTTTGGTTTAGGCCAATTTTGAGTGATATCACTGGAAACTCATAACTCAATGATTAAAAAACGTGGGACCCACACAATTTTTTTTGTTTGGCTTGATTTCCTAATCTTGTTTTCATCACTCAAACTCACAAATTTTGAGTGAGAGTGATGAAAACCGAAAACACCAAATTGGTGTTTTCAATTTCTGAGATACATAACTCAGTAGCAGGATTGTAAAATTTTTGACCTCTTTGGGGCCCATTTCTTTTGTGTTGTCATGTCCGTTTAGAGGCTGTTTTACATTTCTGTTGCAAGCACCACCACAACAAACCCAGCGCTGCCAACAACCACCATGAAATTGAAACTCAGCCATCGCCAAAACACCAAAATCAACCCACAAAACCAACCGCCAATCCACACCCCCGAAACACAAAACTAGCCCTAACCAATTCAACCCACCACCGAAACCCACCATCACCAATCCGAACCTAGCAACCACTAAAACAACCCACCACTTTAAACCCAATAACCACCAATTCAAACCAACCAAAAACAACTGATAAAGAAACAAAGAAGAGAGAGAAAAAAAATCAAATATAAATTGAAGAGGAGAGATACAGAGAAACCACCACAAGCAACCACCATCACCATCATGAGCAACCACCACGAGCCACCGTGAGATCAGTTCAAGCTCAACCTAGATCGGTTCATCTCTATGCCTAATTTTGTGATTTGGGTCTCCGATCTAAGGATTTTGAGTTTGGGTTTGCTATGTTCGTGGTTTGGGTTTGCTATGCTTTCTTTTGGATTTTTTTGTGTGGCATCAGAGAGAGAGCAAGACCAGATTGTCACCATCAGAGAGAGAGCGAGACCAGTTTGGATTTGCTATGTTATGCTTCTATGTTGATGTGGGAGGCGAGGGAAGAAAGAAAAAAAAGGTTTTTCTGATGGGATGAAATGAAAAAAAAAAAAAAAAAAAAAAAAAAAAAAAAAAGAAGAAAAGAACCTAGACGCGCGAGTAGGAAACGACTTCACCACTGTGTATAGTCAGTGGGTGGGGTCCATAACTTTAGCAAAAAATTGACTAAAAAAGATGAGTTATGTGATTGGGTTTTTAAACCAAACAAGAGTTTTGGGATTTTTTAGTGAAAGTGGGATTTGAGAACTGAGTGATGAGTTTTGAGTTTTAGTTATGAGTTTTGGAAATTGATTCAAGAAAATTGAGTGATGGGGAAACCAAACGTGCCCTAAATAGCTAAATAACTCACCATTGTGCTATCTACCTAAATTTTAATTAAAAACTGCTATTCATCAAATTTTGCCCAACCCTTTCTTATGATCCAGGCATCCCCATTTTCTTCAATTCACGACTCCTTCAAATCCTTACAAAACCTATCCTCCCACAAAAGAGAAAAGTCACCAAAAAAGAATTTGCTCTATTCGCAAAGAGATTAAAGGAAATATGTGACGCCCCTGAAGCAGTTTCCTCTAACCCCGAGACTGTCACGATCATTCCTCAAGTCAAGCTTGAACACTCCATCCAAGAGGAAAAGCACAAATCAAAAGGTCAGGGCCAAGTCACGATCACAGGTGAGTATTCCAGTCAGTACTTTTATTTCAATAAGCATAATCTCCCTCTGTATCGAGTTTTTTTGAAAGGGAGATTATTTAGCGTGTTTTCCTGCTTTTTAATGACATTGGAGTTTAGCAAAAAAAAAAAAAAACTGCAAAACTAGTGATTGCAGAAAAACCTGACCCCTACCATATATAAACCCATTTCCAAAAGCTTCAAAATGTCAACTTTTTACCTTTTTTACTCAACCTTCAACGTTTATCATCTTCATTTTCTTAATCTTTAGCTAGTTTCTCTCACTCTTCAATCTTTACTAATCTCTTTGATCCAAATAACATGCAACGAAAAGCCACACCCAGCGTTCATATTTTCACATTTTGGATCAGTTTCAGAGGCCCAATTGACCATTTTCCCTAGTCAAATCGATGATCTGCATATGGGTTCTTTAACAAAAAGTAATCTTTTTTGTGAAATTCGATCAATTCTCTATCTGGGTTTTGCTAGTTTTGATCAGATTTTTTAGACTTTGAGCCTCATGGGTGTTTTGGTGTTTCTCTTCTTAGGTAGCAGAAATGGTGGATCAGGGGCTTCATCTGGAAAATTAAATATTTAATTGTGAATTATTTGCAACTTACCATTGCCTCTGCATCAATTATTTGCAAATCTTATAAGTGTTGCCCACAAAAGAAAAGTTTAGGATAAAACGGGCATGTATTATTATTATTATTACTAGTCGCCAACTCGTGCGATACATGGAAAAATTATTGATTATGAAAAAAAAAAAAAATCCAATAATGAATGAAGAATTTAAGCTATCACCTATGCAATTTTTTTTTTTTTGGTGTGCATTTCAGTTAGACTTTAGACAATAATAATATGATTATTACTTCTACTATTTTTGGGCTAAAATAAGTTTTTTTTTTTTTTTTTCCTGAATTGAAATAAAGTTATTTGTTTACTTTTTTTTTTTATGTCAGAATTTATTTAATGTTATTGTTAAGCTAAAATATTTAAAAATGATTATCTGATTATTTATTTAAAAGAAATATTTTTATAAAATGATGTAATGGCAGTTTTGTGAATAAAAAGGCATGTGATGGCATTGTAAAGGAAGTACCTTCCTAGAAACTTCATTTCTACCCCTCCCAAGTGTCATAAATGTCATCTCATTTTTTTTTTTTCATTCCTCTTCTCAGACTACTCAAGCGCATGCAAATCTATATAATACTCCCCCTTCGTCTCATCTTCTTCACTCAACTTTTTTTTTTTTTTAATCGGTTTTCTTTTCTAACATCCACACCATCAAATCCAAAAGAAGCTACTCAATGAAAACATATTCTTCATTTAGCTCAAAAATTCATGTTTTGTTTGGAATGACAAAATTTCAGCCGGAATGTCGGTACAGGCCGAATTTTGGAACGAAATAGAACAGTGGGGTTACCTATACCATGGTTTTGAAACCCAAACCGTTTAAAGAACCAAAAAAGGAAGAGGTTAAAGATTTTCGAAGTCGGACCGAGAACGAACCGTGATAATATCATAATTAATTTAATAGTTATTTAAAATATAGATAAATATAATAAATTAATATAAATAGAAAAACTAACTAAAATAATTTAAATAAATATAAAGACCATCATTCAAATGTATTTTCTATGTCATAACTTTCATTATGATATATCAAAAATCAATGGAATATCATTATTAATTGTTAAAAATAATAATATAATAAAATTATTAATTTACATTATGCTATCAAGATAAAATAGATTTATATTATAAACAAAATGAATGTCTATAACGTTATATATTTTTATGCAAATATGTATAATATTGTACACTTTTTTATAAATTTATGTAAAATATAAATCCTAATATACAATAACAATACATGAGCGGTTGTTGAGAAGAACAATACATGAACTTCATACGCGAATATGTGGGTTTGTAGTACCAATAAACAATGCAATTAAATATTTAAATGTCCTATAAAAAACGCAATTAAATGAAAAAAAAGTTTTAAAAAATTTTAAAGCAAATGAATAGTTGAAGCGTGGTCACATGTCCAACTTTTTCATGGGAAAGGGGTAGTGTTTGCCATATTGGTAGACAACTTTATTGGAAAAGAAAAAATCTAAGACTTTTGATTTCTTTTGGTTTTTGGGCACCAGCGACAGAAGAAGAAAGGAAACGCCAAAGAAGAATAAACGCAGAAGAACGGAAAAGAAGGAAAAGAGTTGATCGGATTTTTATAAGAAAGGAGAAGGAGTATCGGAAAGAAATAGTGAAAAATAGTTATTAAAATCAGAATTTTTGTTTTATAAAGATGATGTTTTAAAAATAATGATCACTTAGAAGATTGTAAGAGTTTCAAAAGTTTTAATATATATATATAGATTATTATGGTAAATTCCACAATTCACCCTTGAGGTGCGTGATAATACTAATTAAGTCCATAACATTTTAAAACCTACCAGTTTCGTCCTAAAAAGACAATTTTGTACCTGTACTTAAAAAAATTTAAACGCCGTTACTTTTTTTTATTTCCTCTCCCCCTCTCCTCTTTCTCTATCTCAGAACCCTCTCTCTCCACAACGCCAAGGCCGTGAAGGACCTCCGATCCTGCATGGACGCCGACGTGTCCCTCGTTCTCAAGAAGAAAAGCTGATCAAAGTCAAGCTCGAGGCGCTGTGGACCCGGTTTGTCTTCGGACCGGACCAGGACCTCCGTGGTGAACGGGCTGAGGAAGAAGCTGAAGGATTCGATGGAGAGTTTCAATAATCTCCGGCAACAGATCTCGTCGGAGTATCGGGAGACCATACAACGCTGGTACTTCACCGTCACCGGCAAAATCCCGACGACAAAACCGTTGACCTTCTTATTTCCACAGGTCAGCTTTTGTTTCAGACACTTTTCGAATTTTCTGTTGAGATTTTTAGGAGATTTCATTGGGAATTTTCAAAGGGATTTATGTGTGTTGTTTGGCTTGGATTTTTGCTGTTTTTTTTTTTTTTGGGTGGGTTTTGTTGGGATTTTTAGGAAATTTCATTGTGAATTTACAAAGGGATTTATGTGTTATTTGGCTGAGATTTTTGCTGGTTTTTGGGTGGGTTTTGTTGGAATTTTCAGGAAATTTCATTGTGAATTTACAGAGGGATGTATGTGTTGTTTGGCTTGGAGTTTTGCTTGTTTTTCTGGGATTTTTAGGAGATTTCATTGGGAATTTTCAAAGTGATTTATTTGTGTTGTTTGGCTTGGATCTTTGCTGTTTTTTTTTTTGGTTTTGAAAGAGATTTTATTGGTGGTGTTCTTGATGCCGGTGACTAATTCATGGGCTTCACCGTGGCTAAGGTTCCGTTACAGATGGAGTTCTGAGATGGAGAACTCAGAGAAGAGAGGGGCAGAGGAAATAAAAAAAGTAACGGCGTTTATTTTTTTTTTTTAAGTTCACTAAAAGTATGTGCAAGCACTTTAAGCCCAAGCCCATATGATCAAATACAAAACAAAACATTGTGCAAAATTAAAATTGGGCTTTGAACTGGGTGGGTTGGGCCCATGGTGAACGCGTGGTAGCCGTCCGATCTGATCGAAAAATTTACCCTAAAAGGAAGAGACTATATATAAACGGGTGGAGTCCCAAAACCCTAGCACTAGCACTAGCAGCCTCCTCCAGTCGTCAGTCGGAAAGAAAAACTTGTCCAGTCAAGGCTAAAATGGTTTCAGGCTCTGGAATTTGCGCAAAGAGAGTTGTGGTGGATGCCAGGCACCATATGCTTGGCCGACTTTCGTCCATCATAGCTAAAGAACTACTGAATGGACAAAAAGTGGTGGTAGTTAGATGTGAAGAGATCTGTATCTCAGGAGGACTTGTTCGCCAGAAAATGAAATACATGAGATTCCTCCGTAAGCGCATGAACACTAAGCCTTCTCATGGTCCCATCCATTTCCGCGCTCCTGCTAAGATTCTATGGCGCACTATTCGGGGGTACGCATACTCAATCTCTTTCTTTCTTTCTTTCTTTCTTTAATAAATAATATGAGTTTTGATTTTTAATATTATTCGCCGGGTGTGATTGATGCACAGAAGAAGTTATTTTCTCCCATGCTTTCCGTTGGTCAACAACCAACCAAAGTTCTCTATAGTTCTTCACTACTTTTTTTTTTTTGTAGAATGATCCCTCACAAAAGTAAGCGTGGAGCTGCTGCGCTTGCTCGTTTCAAGGCTTATGAGGGGATTCCACCACCATATGATAAGATCAAGAGGATGGTCATTCCTGATGCTCTCAAGTCTGTTTCTTTCTCTCTCTCTCTCTCTCTCTCTCTCTCTCTCTCTCTCTCTTTTCATTTTTTTTTTCTTTTCTTTTCTTTTCTTTAGTTTTCAAATGTTTTAATTAATTGTCTTGTGCTTTCTAAAAAAAAAATATATATATATATATATATATATATAAAATAAACGCAGGGTTTTGAGGCTTCAGGCTGGACATAAGTATTGTTTGTTGGGCAAGCTTTCATCTGAGGTTGGATGGAACCACTATGACACTATTAAGGTCAGTCAGTCTTTTTGTGTCCACTTTGTAGATTTCTTTTGCCTTGTAAGATGTTCTGCTAATAATACATACATATGTGGCATAGTTTTACTTTTATATTTAAGTTTCTTAATGCATTTTATCTACATTTAATTTTATTGTGGATGATACTGGGAGATGACATTGTAAAGAGGTGTTTGCTTTGTCTTATTTTACTTCTTTTAATGTGCTCTGTTGCTTTACATTTCCAATTCATGGTGGCACTGTTGTCGGTGCTTTGTTTTTTATTTTGGAAATTGTGATTAATCAAAAAAGAGGATTTCTCCTGTTGTTTAAGTCATCATGAATAGTCTTTTTTTGTTCAAAATTTCCAATTACCCAACTCCAGTTTGAACTATGTTTTTCTGGGTTCAGTCAATTTCTTATGACTATTCTTATTTTAGATATTTGCATTTTTTTTCTCAACGATACCTTTAACCATATTGAAATAGCTTTGCTATCTGCCTTCATATGGGCATTTTCTTGGATATTGATATGTTATAATGGTTGTTGATTCCCCAATTAAATGTCGATGCTGAGTAACTTATTGGATAATGTTTAGAAATATTAAGCAATATTTGAATCTCTTCTTGCTGTATTCATTCTGGCATTTGTGTAATTGTCTATTTTGCTATTTGGATATATGTTTCACTTGTCTGAAAGTTAGACTATGAAGAACTTGCCAGGGTTAACATTGTCTGCATATTATGTAGTCATTATTAAGTGATTGTTCTTCTTTGACTAATTAATGGTTGTGTGAGTGCTTTCTAATGCTTGTGAATCTCTTTGCTCCTGCAGGAGCTTGAGAGGAAGAGAAAGGAGAGATCTCAGGTTGCATATGAGAGGAAGAAGCAGTTGACAAAATTGAGGGTTAAAGCTGAGAAGACTGCTGAGGAGAAGCTTGGCCCCCAGCTTGAAGTTATTGCACCTATCAAGTATTAAGCATTGAAATGCGGTTATTTATATTGAAAAAACCATGGGACAGCTGAGTTGCAGTTAAATTTCTTTAGCATTTTGTTACAATGTTTCTGTCTGTTTGTGCAGGGTACATCTGCCTTGCTGCAATTTTTCAAGTAGAAGATGTCATGTTATAAATTGTTATCTGACTTGGGTTTTCAAATTAGCTATGATTTTGTGTCATTAATTCTCTCGTACCCCATTATACATTTTTTACTTAATTTGTGATGTCATTTGTATTTTTTGTTTGTGTGGATTGGATGATAATATTTTCATGTTATTTCTAGAATCTTTACTTTTAGGGTGTGTTTGGAATGAAGTGATTGTTGTTGTGGGGGTGATTTTTGGAAGGGGCTGGGGCTGGGGATAGAGAGGAGGTGCTGAGGAGAGCCTGAATTTTTATTTTTTATTTTTGATGGGAGAGCCTGATTAAGGTGAATGTAAGGTCTCAACGACAGCATTCCCCAAAGAAATCCTGGTGGACACCTGGAGAGAGTTGCTCTTTCCCATTGTTTATCTAATAGGGCAGCATCAGCATCAGCACCAGCAGTAGTTGTAGTTATACAACTTTGTGTATGAACAACTTCACTTAGAATATGTTTTAAAAAGGTTCTAGTCGGTTTTGTTTTTTCTCCTTTTCATCGTGTTTTGGAAAACCTTGTTTAATTACTTTCTGCTTGTAAAATAGTGGGGATTAAATAACTATTAATAAGTTATACTTCCAGACTTTCTGTATATGTTAAATGTGTTCACCTCCACTGTTGATCTGCTTCCAAGTTCCCACTATTTGGCATTCATTGGACCAATGATTTCCCTAACTATTTCTGGGATTAGTAGAACCTACAGCTAGATATTAGTAAGAGAATACAGGGTCAGATGCTTGGGGTATGCTGTATCAGATTGCCTGGTCTTTGGATATGCTATATCAGATAGCTGAATTTTGTGTCTTATGAGGTCGTTGTGAACTCATTTCTAGAAGAATTACTTTCTTACTTTCATAAATATGGAAATACACACAGATGACCTCATTCTGTTTGCTATTTGGTATCTTAGCAATTAAGTCTGGAAGGAAATCAATCAGTAGAACGAATAAAACTTTGATTGCCAATCCTCTGCTGCTTGACATTCTTAAAGTAAGCATTTGAAACGTTTTTTAGCCCCACAAGAAAAGGGAGTCAAGAATATATAAGAAAATGTCACGTTCTTACAAAATTGCAGATTAGCTTGTATAATCAGTTAGAAAATTTAATGGACGTATTTTACATGACATCTACCAAGCTCACCGTAGTAGGCATTTGCATTAAACAGAAACTGCTGCCATCGAAAAGTGGCTTAGCTGATAAATGCAGTGCTTACTCTACTTGATCTAGTTAATGGTTATGTGAATGTGTTGCGGCATTCATAAGAACTTGATAAGGAAGTGCTGATGCCATGCCAAAATTGAATGTTATTAAAAATAAATTAAAGGGCTAATGTTTGTAACAATATACTGGTAAAGAATCCTTAAGCTTGAACAAAGGGAGTGTCCCTTCCATCTGTAATAGCTGCAGATTCTCCACTGGAAGAGTCCCAGGCACTGTTATTAAAAAGCAAAAAAGAAAAGACCCTACCAATGACACCTCTAATAGTTACGAATAGCAGTAGTAGAGGGAGCATATCAGGTCAAAGAAGAATAGCTTTTAATGTTAGCAAATGGAAAGTAGAACTAAAGGCTTCCGAAAGGGACCCTTTGTGAACAGTCTGTTAGCTTATCCTAACACGTCTACCTCTTCCCTCTTATCTCTTCGACTCCGGCAAATAGCCCACACTAGCCAACAGCCCAATACCTTCCCACCCATACATCAAACGAATATCAAAATGGAAGTCTAAGCCCAACCATTCCACCAGGATTCGGAACACATCAAATAAGCCCAAATCCAAATAACTTAACTAAGTCAGTCATATACGCTCAACGAGTCAACAACCTGACCCTTCCTCCCATAAACATATCACAAACCCTTCTCCAATCTCAGCCCCTTGGGAAAAATATTACTTTTTAAGTAAAATTTTAGGAAAATAACATGTGAGTGAAGTTATTTAGTTATATAAATTCTTTTTTAAACTCGAGTTTTAACTCAAAGCTGAGTTTAGCAAACTAGATTTTCAATTTGTAATACAATGTCAAATTGCTATACAACCTAAACTAATTAAAATTTGAGTTTGATAAACTCGATTTTAGGTTAGAACTCGAGTTTGACAAATTTGAGACCTAAAAAATGTTTATATTACTAAATAACAGTATGTTTAAATAACAGTTTTTAATTTTTTTTTTAAATATATGAGTAAAAATATATATAAAAATACGTTTAATATGGATTAAAAACTCCATCCACCTAAAATTGTCATTAAAAACTATTATTCAGCAAATTTTGCCCAACCCCTTCTTATGATCCAGGCATCCCCAATCCCTTCAATTCACGACTCCTTCCTCAAGTCCTTACAAAACCTATCCTCCAACAAAAGAGAAAAGTCACCAAAAAAGAATTTGCTCTATTCGCAAAGAGATTAAAGGAAATATGTGACGCCCCTGAAGCAGTTTCCTCTGACCCCGAGACCGTCACGATCATTCCTCAAGTCAAGCTTGAACACTCCATCCAAGAGGAAAGGCACAAATCAAAAGGTCAGGGCCAAATCACGATCACAGGTGAGTATTCCAGTCAGTACTTTTGTTTCAATAAGCATAATCTCCCTCTGTATCGAGTCTGTTTGTAAGGGAGATTATTTAGCGTGTTTTCCTGCTTTTTAATGACATTGGAGTTTAGCAAAAAAAAAAAAAAACTGCAGAACCAGTTACTGCAGAAAAACCTGACCCCTACCATATATAAACCCATTTCCAAAAGCTTCAAAACGTCAACTTTTTACCTTTTTTACTCAACCTTCAACGTTTATCTTCTTCATTTTCTTAATCTTTAGCTAGTTTCTCTCACTCTTCAATCTTTACTAATCTCTTTGATCCAAATAACATGCAACGAAAAGCCACACTCAGCGTTCATATTTTCACATTTTGGATCAGTTTCAGAGGCCCAATTGACCACTTTCCCCAGCCAAATCGATGATCTGCATATGGGTTCTTCAACAAAAAGTAATCTTTTTGTGAAATTCAATCAATTCTCTATCTGGGTTTTGCTAGTTTTGATCAGATTTTTCAGACTTTGAGCTTCATGGGTGTTTTGGTGTTTCTCTTCTTAGGTAGCAGAAATGGTGGATCGGGGGCTTCATCTGGAAAATTAAAGATTTAATTGTGAGTTACTTTGCTGATTTACATATGGTATTGCAATCCCTCTAACTCAAAGTTGAGATGTTTAAAATCTGATCTATTATCTGAAAATATAAGAGATATGCTCTAAAAAAATTCAATTATTAATTATTTTGTCAAAAAAAAAAAAAGTTGGTAGCTATTTTTATTTCTTAAATTATTCTTATTATTTATTATCATGTAGGTTTTGATCCGTAGAAGTTGATCTAATATGGGATTTGTTTGATCAGAAGGAGGGGATGCAGGGCTTTTGCCACAGAGCAGGCAAACCAGTGTAACTGTGTAAGTTCTTACTTTGTTCTCTCCCTCTCCTCTGCATATGTTTAATTGCTTTGTTTGGTTCCCTAGAAATGGTGGAAAGGAATGAAAAAAATGTAAAACTTTAAGTTTTAAGAATTTTTTATTGTTGAGGAAGACAAAAATTTGAAAGTACTACTTTACTTCAGAACTTTGACGATGGTTGACTTTGTTTTTCCTTTGGAGTTAGAAGAACATGATGCCAGGAATACTGTAGTGTTTCTTAATTATTACCATAAACCTAAAGGAGCGTTATATGTGAAATGATTTCTAATTGCTCCCTAACTTTAATTTCCATGCAGGTACTACCAAAGGAAGCAAATTCGATGATGTAATTTCTAATTGCTCCTTAGCTTTAATTTCCATAGTGGTTCTATAATTCAATTCTTAGTTACTTAAATGACAACAAATTTGATACTCGTTCTAGCTTTATCTTGTTATGTGCCATTTAAAAAAAAAATCATTCTATATATGGCAGAAAGCTGAATAGAATAAGTTTTCAGAGTGGAGCAAACTGACAGAGATTTATTATTTCTTAACAGTTTATGCTGATTAGAATGCTGGCTCAATAGTCAAAACATATCAGAAGTATATCTATGGCAGAACATCGGAATGGTAATGTCAAAAATACAAATGGCAAGGCGTCAGCAGCCACCAATACATATACCATCAATCTGGAAAACTTCAGTAAGCGGTTGAAAATGTTCTATTCTCATTGGAATGAATACAATGGTGATTTATGGGGTGCTTCAGATGCCCTGGCTATAGCAACACCTCCAACTTCTGAAGATCTACGTTACCTCAAATCGTCAGCTTTGAACATCTGGTTGGTTGGTTATGAATTCCCAGAAACAATTATGGTCTTCACGAAGAAGCAGATCCATTTCTTGTGTAGCCAGAAAAAAGCTTCTCTCCTCAATGCTGTGAAGAAGTCTGCAAAAGAGGCTGTGGGTGTTGAAGTTGTGATGCATGTGAAACCCAAAAATGATGATGGGGTTGGACTAATGGATAATATATTTGAAGCTGTCAATGCTCAGCCAAACTCCAATGGTCATGCTCCTGTTGTTGGACATATAGCAAGAGAGGCTCCTGAAGGAAAGCTTTTGGAGACATGGGCTGAAAAGTTGAAAAATGCGAATTTTGAGCTAAGTGATATAACAAATGGGTTCTCGAGTTTGTTTGCTGTCAAAGACAATACAGAGCTTACAAATGTAAAGAAAGCTGCATTCTTGGCTTCATCAGTGATGAGAAGTTTTGTGGTCCCAAAACTTGAAAAGATTATTGATGAGGAAAAGAAGGTTTCCCATTCTTCATTGATGGATGACACGGAGAAGACCATCTTGGAACCTGCAAGAATTAAAGTCAAGCTGAAGGCCGAGAATGTTGATATTTGTTACCCTCCAATATTTCAGAGTGGAGGAGATTTTGACCTGAAACCAAGTGCTTCCAGCAATGATGACAACCTTTACTATGATTCTACCAGTGTGATTATATGTGCAATCGGATCCCGATACAACAGCTACTGCTCAAATGTTGCTCGAACTTTTCTGATTGATGCCAATGCGAATCAGAGCAAGGCTTATGAGGTTCTCCTCAAGGCACAAGAAGCAGCCATCAGTACTTTGAAATCTGGGAACAAGGTCAGAGCTGCATATCAAGCAGTGCTTTCTGTAGTTGAGAAGGATGCTCCTGAATTGGCTGCAAACTTGACTAAAACTGCAGGAACTGGAATTGGCCTTGAGTTTCGTGAGTCGGGGCTTAGTCTTAATGCCAAGAATGATCGCGAATTTAAACCAGGCATGGTTTTCAATGTCTCACTTGGATTTCAGAACTTGCAGGCAGAGACCAAAAACCCAAAGACCCAGAAATTCTCAGTGCTGCTAGCCGATACAGTTATTGTTGGTGAAGAGGTTCCAGAGATAGTGACTGTATCAAGTTCAAAAGCTGTGAAGGATGTAGCTTATTCATTCAATGAGGATGATGAAGAAGAAGATGAGCGGCCAAAAGTCAAATCTGAGACTAGAAGCAGAGGGACTACCTTATCTAAGGCAACACTTAGATCAGACAACCAGGAGATGTCAAAGGAGGAGCTACGAAGGCAGCACCAGGCTGAACTTGCCCGCCAGAAAAATGAAGAAACTGCTAGGAGGCTTGCTGGAGGCGGTTCCATTTCAACGGATAATCGTGGTGCTGGGAAGACAATAGGTGATGTGATTGCATATAAGAATGTTAATGATCTGCCCCCTCCAAGGGGTTTGATGATTCAAATTGATCAGAAGAATGAAGCCATCCTATTGCCAATTTATGGAACCATGGTTCCTTTCCATGTAGCCACCGTGAAGAGTGTGTCCAGCCAGCAGGACAGTAACCGTAATTGCTATATCCGTATAATCTTCAATGTACCTGGCACCCCTTTTAGTCCTCATGACTCTACCACCCAGAAGTTTCAAGGGTCAATTTATCTCAAGGAAGTTTCATTCCGCTCTAAGGACCCAAGGCATATCAGTGAAGCAGTACAGCTGATCAAAACCCTTCGCCGACAGGTAGCCTCCAGGGAGTCCGAAAGAGCTGAGAGGGCCACTTTAGTTACTCAGGAAAAGCTGCAAGTTGCAGGAGCCAAATTCAAGCCTATAAGATTGTCTGATCTATGGATTCGTCCTGCATTTGGTGGTCGGGGAAGAAAGTTGACTGGTTCACTAGAAGGCCACACAAACGGGTTTCGATACTCTACTTCAAGGCCTGATGAACGTGTGGATGTTATGTATAGAAACATCAAACATGCATTTTTCCAGCCATCAGAGAAAGAAATGATCACTGTGTTACACTTTCATCTGCACAATCACATTATGGTGGGAAACAAGAAGACCAAGGATGTGCAATTTTATATTGAGGTAATGGATGTGGTCCAGACACTAGGTGGTGGAAAAAGATCTGCCTATGACCCAGATGAGATTGAGGAAGAGCAGCGTGAGAGGGATCGAAAAAACAAAATCAATATGGATTTCCAAAACTTTGTGAACCGAGTAAATGATCTGTGGGGTCAACCTCAATTCAAAGCGCTTGACCTTGAGTTTGATCAGCCCTTAAGAGAGCTAGGCTTCCATGGGGTACCTCACAAAGCCTCAGCTTTCATTGTCCCTACTTCAAGCTGCCTGGTTGAACTGATAGAGACACCATTTGTGGTAATAACTTTAAATGAGATTGAGATTGTTAACCTGGAGAGAGTTGGTCTTGGGCAGAAGAATTTTGATATGACTATTGTATTCAAGGACTTTAAAAGGGATGTTTTCCGAATAGATTCTATCCCTTCAACATCACTAGATGGCATCAAGGAGTGGTTAGACACTACTGACCTGAAGTACTATGAAAGCAGGTTGAATCTCAACTGGCGACCTATATTGAAAACTATCACTGATGATCCAGAGAAGTTCATAGAGGATGGTGGATGGGAGTTCTTGAACATGGAGGTCAGTGATTCAGATTCTGGGACAGAGGAGTCAGACCAAGGGTATGAGCCTTCAGATGTACAGTCAGATTCAGGATCGGAGGATGAGGATGCCAACAGTGAGTCATTGGTTGAGTCAGAGGATGATGAGGACGAAGACTCTGAAGAAGACTCAGAGGAGGAAGGAAAGACATGGGAAGAGTTGGAGAGGGAAGCAACCTATGCAGATAGAGAGAAAGGGGATGACTCGGATAGCGAGGAGGAGAGGACAAGAAGGAAGATGAAAGCTTTTGGGAAGGCTCGGGCACCTGACAAGAGGAATCCTGGTGGCCACCTTCCCAAGAGGACAAAATTAAGGTGAATGTAAGGTCTTAACGACAGCATTCCCCAAAGAAATCCTGGTGGACACCTGGAGAGAGTTGCTCTTTCCCTTTGTTTATCTTATAGGGCAGCATCAGCACCAGCAGTAGTTGTAGTTGTACAACTTTGTGTATGAACAACTTCACTTTGAATATGTTTTAAAAAGGTTCTAGTCGGTTTTGTTTTCTCTCCTTTTTATTGTGTTTTGGAAAACCTTGTTTAATTACTTTCTGCTTGTAAAATAGTGGGAATTAAATATTATTAATAAGTTATACTTCCAGACTTTCTGTATATGTTAAATGTGTTCACCTCCACCGTTGATCTGCCTCCAAGTTCCCACTATTTGGCATTCATTGGACCAATGATTTCCATAACTATTTTTGGGATTAGTAGAACCTACAGCTAGATATTAGTAAGAGAATACAGGTTCAGATGCTTGGGGTATGCTGTATCAAATTGCCTGGTCTTTGGATATGCTATATCAGTCTTATGAGCTCATTGTGAACTCATTTCTAGAAGAATTACCGTTTCAACTTTCATAAATATGGAAATACACACAGATAACCTCATACTGTTTGCTATTTGGTATCTTAGCAAGTAAGTCCGGAAGGAAATCAGTCAGCAGAACGAATAAAACTTTGATTGCCAATCCTCAGCTGCTTGACATTCTGAAAGTAAGCATATGAAACGTTTTTCAACCCCCCAAGACAAGGGAGTCAAGAATATATAAGAAAATATCACGTTCTTACAAAATTGCAGATTAACTTGTATAATCAGTTAGATAATTTAATGAACGTATTTTACATGACATCTACCAAGCTCACTGTAGTTGGCATTTGCTTTAAACAGAAACTGTTGCCATCGAAAAGTGGCTTAGGTGATGAATTCAGTGCTTACTCTACTTGATCTAGTCATGTGAATGTGTTGCGGCATTCATAAGAACTTGATAAGGAAATGCTGATGCCATGCTAAAATTGAATGTTATTAAAAATAAATTAAAGGGCTAATTTTTGTAACAATATACTCTGATTAATGCAGATCCTAAAAGAAAAAGTCTGAACAATAACTTCTTTAGCTATAAGTAAAATTTTTCCTTTCCCAGTATAGGTCATTTTCCCTCCTGAAATGTACTTCAGGAAAGGATATTATAATCTGGCAAAGAATCCTTAAACTTGATCAAAGGGAGTGTCACTTCCATCTGTAATAGCTGCAGATTCTCCACTGGAAGAGTCCAAGGCACTGTTATTAAAAAAGAAAAGACCCTACCAATGACACCTCTAATAGTTACGAATAGCAGTAGTAAGGAAGCATATCAACCCAAAGAAGAATAGCTTTTAATGTTAGCAAATGGAAAGTACAACTAAAGGCCTCAGAAAGTGCGTTGTTGATTCCAATCGCAGGCATTTGTTCAAATTGCACCAATAGCGTATTAATCTCTAGCAGTTACATTTCTTGTTGACTACCTCCTAGGAGATACTGAAACATGTATCAAGTTGTGCTTTAACATTTAGGGTGAGTTTGGTTAAGCTTTTTGTAAAAGTGCATAATGAAAAAGTGGAGTTTTCAAAAAGTCCATAATGAAAAAGTTGAGTTTCAAAAAGCTGAGTGTTTGGTAAAGCTGTTAAAAAGTGCTTTTTGAAAAAGCTGAGTGTTTGGCTAGCACTTATAAAAGTGGCTGTTTAAAGGGTAAATTACCAAAAAGGACAATGTATTATAAGGGAGTTTATTTCATACTTTTTTTTTTTTTTTCTTTTGGATGTGAGTTTATTTCATACTTAATTAAAAATCAACTACGTCATATACTTACTAAATAATAATAATAATAATAATAAATATATTATTGGTATTATTTTAATAATGTTTGGGCAATTTTTCTTTTTTAGTGTCATAATTATTTGTTATTACCATTAATGACTTCTTATTAATATTAATTAAATCTAAATAATTTTCATCATCATGAAGCACAAAATGAAAATGTAAAAAGATGATAAAATACACACCAATAATCCAAATTTAAATTGTACTACATAAAAATGTAAAAAGATATAAAATACATATCAATAACCCAATTTTAAATTGTACAACACAAAAATGTAAAAAAGATGATAAAATACATACCAATAACCCAAGTTTAAATTGTACTACATGATATTATAAATAAATAAAAAAGACAACTACTAATTATTATCCCACCAAATGGAATTAGCAATGGAATCACGAAGAACCACCATCGCAGGGTCTGTTAAAGATCCTGAGTTCTGCTCATAACTGCTACCTGCTTCACTATTATATTCTCTTCTAGAAATTGAATCTCGATTGGCGTTTATGAAGCCTCTATCATCCCTATCATTTAGTCTAACAAAATTATGAAGAGCCATAGTAGCAGATACAATAAGTATTTGGATATGGAATGGAAAAGATGGCATGTTTCTGATAATTCTCCATTTATTCTTCCACACACCAAAAGTGCGCTCAATCACACATCGAAGAGATGAGTGAGCATGATTAAAATTTTCATGTCTAGTTCTAGGGCTTCCACCTCTCCTTCGAAAGTCTTGAAGATGGTATGATATCCCCTTGTATGGTGCCAAATAGCCTTTCACCATTGGGTATCCAGAATCAACTACATAATATTTCCCTAGAAAAAAAAATTCAATTGTATTAACACACTCACACAATATGTCATTATAATGAACAATTAATTAATCAATTACAAACCTGGTGGTGGGTGCAGAAAGTTGTTACTTTCTTTACGAATAGTATCAAGAAAAATGTGAGTGTCGTATGTTGCACCTTCCCATCCAGGCAAAACAAATGTGAATAACATATCAAAGTCACATGCAGCCATCACATTTTGGGTTGGATATCCCTTTCTTCCATAGTATGGAATGGACTTCTCAGTAGGTACAACTGTTGTCACATGTGTGCCATCAATCGCACCGATGCAATCCTAATAAAAACATTAATAGTTTTCAGTTCCACATGCATTGTATTATCTTAAAGACAATAACACTTATTCAAATATACAATAGTACACATACTTTGAAATGTGGCCAATAAATTGGATGGTCTTGTATTTTGGTTGGAACTTCACTAAAAGTTGGATCAGAAGGCTTTACATATGCAGCTGCAAAGCGAGCACCCAACAAAGTAATCATATTCTCAAAATGTCTACTTATGGTTTCACCCGAATGCTGAAATATTTCTTGAACCATTCGGTTACATGTTCCATGATCTAGTATCAGTAAACAGATTGTCACTGACTCTTCTAACCTTATATTCCTTGAATGTTGAAGTCCATAGTCACGTTGTAAAACTTGACACAAATTACTAAACACTTCCTTTTTCATTCTAAACATGTTGTAAAACTGTATTTCATTACCTTCCATGCAGTGTCTCACCCAAACCCACCCTGTTTGTACAGAATCATAACAAGGAGTCTTATTAATGTATTTATTGAAATATGTCACAACTGCTTCATAGGTAACTGCCACAAGCTGGTAAAACTCCTCATCAAAATCGTCATTACTATCATCATCATCAGAATCACTGTCACTGTCATCATCACTGTCACTACTCTCACCATCATCATCATCATCATCATTGTTATCACCATCATTATTATTGTCAGCATTGTTATAATCACCACCATCATGATAATCACAGTAATTTCTGTAATCCCCATCCATTAATAGTTCCATAAAATTGTCACTCTTATGAGTACCATTATAATTATCCATATTGGTTTAGGCTACACAACAAAGTAACAAATAATCAACCATTGCAAATACTTAATATAATCAACATAATAATCAACAAACTCTGCATCAAACAATTCAACATCAAGTACATAACACTGTAACAGTTGCTTCAAATGTGTTTACATTACACATATATTAGTCCAAAGATTTTATTAAATATCACATAACTTAGTTTAAAGTTAATACAACATAAAACTAATATTAGTCGTATGCTAATACAACATAAAGTTAATATTAGTCTTAAGCTAATACAGAGTACCACATAAGGTTGGTCACTTCTTTTGGTTCAAACAAATTATTTCTTGTAGCCACTCCAGCTTTGACTCTGGCTCCTTAAAAGTTAGGAACATCTCCCGACGTGACTTTTTTAGTAAGATAACGGAAGCTTGAACCACAAACTGGTTATCCACTCTAGGAAGTGCTCTCACAATCGCCATGACATTATCAATTGAACTTGGTGACTCTCGAGAAGTACCTTCATTCCTATTCTGACATACAGTTATTAATTGACTAATACGATTGTCCAACATTGCAGCTCCTCCTATCTTCTTCTTTTTCTTCTGTGAGGGTATTGATTCACTAGTTCGCTTTTGTCCTAAACTACGTGATTGACTAGTATGTCCTTGCAGCAAACTATCAATGTCTAAACTCATGTCACATTGGTTATCCTTAAATTCAGAGCTACCATCTGAATCACCAGCACCCTCTCCTGGCATTGTTGGAGGGAGTGTATTTGAAGAAGGGGTCCATGCAGCTACCCCAGTTGCTGCAACATCCCTAAACATTATTTCAAGTTGTTCTAGATTCTGTAGACCTTTCTCTCGAAATTTTTTAGCTTTGGGTAATTCCTACAAAATGTAATTGTAATTTCACTCAGTTAACAATAATATAAAAAAAACTATCTCCAACTAACTACATATTAATAAAATACTCAACTCACCTTCAACTTCTGCTTCCACCAATCATTAGGAGCAGCAATTGTTCCCTTCACTGCATCCCAACCTAAACCTGTGTCAAGACTCCTCAATTGTTCCCACACTCTCCAATCACCTTTTAATACATCCCACATACTTTTTAATTGGTCCCTATCATAGTCTTGATCGGTCATATCACAAAATTTAGTCACCACATTGACCCAACCTTCGGTATTAAAGTCAGCACCTTTTGTTCTATTCCCAGCTTCAATTTGTTCCACACAAAGGTCACAAAAAATAGTTGTCCATGTTGGATTAATATCCCAATCTACTCTAGCCTTTTTTACCTCGGGGTTGGAAAATGTATTTTTACCCATCTATAAAAATAACTAATAAATATAACCCCATAACATAACTAATAAAACTTGAAAATTCATATCAAGCAAAAGACTTTCAACCACAATCTTAAAAACCCAGATAATAAATAACTAATAATCAACATTAAAACACAAAAACTTTTGGTTGTGTGGGGTGCTGATGGGGTGTGCGTGCTCTGCTGATGTGGGGTGTGCACCCCACATCAGCAGAGCACGCACACCTTGCAGCACCTCACCATGCAACAACCAAACAAGCCCAATAATCGTTATGATCATTCAGCAATGATCATTCAGCAAACATTCATTATGAGTAATTAAGCTAACATTCAGCAAATATGAATCAATGATGGCATCATGAACCACAAAAGAAAGAAAAAAAAAATCCGTAAAACCTAAAACAAAAACAAACCCATCTCCAAAAACTGATGTAGAGTAATAACTCAACAAGCATTCATTCTGAGTAATTAAAGTTAACATTCTATTATTGAATCAATGATGGCATCAAGAACCACACAAAAAAAATTAATAATAATAATAATAATAATAAATTTTTTTAAAAAATCTGTAAAACCCAAAACAAAAACAAACCCATCTTCAAGCATGAACACAGTGACACACACAAACACAAACACGAACACGCACAGTGAGAGAGAGAGTTTTGAGAGAGAGAAATGAAAGATAAAGAAAAGGGAGGGGGTGTTGAGTTGAGATGAGAGTTTGCAGGGGAGAGGACAACAGAGAATCCACAAAATAAAAAAAAAAATTACGAAACATCTACCCACAAATTTTTTTCAGTACCCGGCAACAAAATAAATAGATCTTTAGCAAGAACAAAGCATGCGAGATCTGAAAAATTTTTTGGCAGCAGATTGGCGGTTTTTTTGGTAGCAGATAGGTAAAAAAAAAATTTCAGATCAGTGTTGGTACCTGGCTGTTTTTGGTAGCAGATCGGCCTTGCTTGGTGTTTTGTTGATCAAAACTCTACCTTCAAAACGTATTTCTCAGATTAGATTAGACAAATTAAATTATAAAAAAAAAAAAAAATTACAAAGGAAGGCTCGCTGAAGAAGACGAAGAAAGAAGAAGAAGAGGAAGAAGATTTTCAAGACAAAAGAAAAGAGAGACTTACGTAGAGCAGAGTAGAGCTGAGAGGAGCTGATCTCTTTGTGAGGGAGCTGCACAGAGAGAGATGAGATGAGAGGGCAATTTCTCTGAAGTGTTAAGACAAATGAGATGAGGGAGCTGCGTGCGTGATTCTCTGAAGTGTTAAGACCCCTTGCCCTTTAGTCAAGGGCAATTTCGTAACTTCACTCTCCCAACAGATATAAATAAAAACTCCCAGACTCAACTTTTTATTTATGGAGCTCAACTGACCCAAAACCAAAACCAAAACGCTCATATCCTTCAGACATATAAAAGCCAACTTTTTCTGAAAAGTTGGTTTTTATTCTCACCAAATGCACATTTGAGCTAGCGTTTTTCAAAAGCCAACTTTTGGGCTTTAAAAGCTGAACCAAACGGGTACTTACTAAACCTTCTTTACATAAAAAATAACATAATAAAAAGAGCATTTCCATCAATTCCATCCCATAAAATAATATTTGTACGGCACAAGGGTCCCCAGGCCCACTTGGGCCATGAAACTTCAACCCTACAATGTAGACCATGGTTCCAACCCCTTTGTCCGAAACTGGGCCCTAGGCCTGTTGAGGCCATGGGCCCGAGATCCATGCCACTATGCTTGACCCAAGGTTCATTGGGCATGCAATCTTGAATTGTACACCTCATGGTTCATAGCCAGAGACATGCCCAGCCAACACATCTTAGCCGGGAACGCAATTGCTTAGGGATACTATATCTTAGCTGCCCGGTATTGCCTTAGAGAATATCGCTGCCGAACGTCCCTCTTAAGGTGGGAACCAGTTCCAAAGCCACTACTCCCACTCTCAACTAAACACCCACTTAAAAGCAATGAAATTGGACCTCCATACCTACTAATAACCTAAAGTAATCATAATCCTTCCACTAATCTCGAGCTATAAATAAGAGAAGAGAATAAGGAATGAAGGGGTTTTTTGGGAAGGTAAAAGAAAAAGAAAAGAGAGAACAAGAGGAAAGAGGGAGCATCAGGAGAGCAGTAAGAGAGAACGGAGAGGAATTCATTGGGTAAGATTGCATTGTTGGGTTTTCGTGTTAGGAATTACCCAAGGTAGGAAATTCAAAGGCCACTTCACAAGTAGATTGTGAGCCCAAGTAAGAACCGGCCCATCAACCTCATTTTTTGCTCGCACAATATTCATTATTATTCATTAAAATAACATATAATATATCACAAATGTCAGCCTAAATGCTTGATTAGCCAATCAAAATCATGGAAATCCTTACTTACGCATGTTCATGCAAGACAAGAAGGAGAGGGTATTATCCTTCACTGTGATAGATGCATGCTTTTGCTTTAATATGTTCACTTCAAAACAATAAAACTAAGTTTGTTATTTGTTATATAATTGGTCGCTTTTAAAATTTGAAATCATTCCTGGTGCTTTTCATTTTCAGTACTATATAATATATGCATAATTATATAGAAAGATACCATATGCCTGCATTTTGAGGGCTAAGGCAAAAAATTTAAATGAGTTTTTAAATTTTTTTTTTTTAATAAATTTACATATTACTTATTTTAAGTAGTTCTTTATATTTTTTATTAAAAAAAAAATCCCATACTCTTACTTTTAAAAGACTTTTTTTTTTTTGGTGGGAAAATGCAAAGTTATAATCATTTTAATAAAAAAAAACTTATACACTAATGTGACAATGAGTGTAATTGGTGGAATTTCTAAAAATAATAACTAAGTATTTGAATAAATGATATTTGGGATCCTACAAATTTTACAAGTGAAGCTTACAAAGATGTATAATGTATCATCAATCACAAAAAATAATTTTAAAAAACATTTATTAGATTGTTGAAATATATCAATTATATGTGTCAATTCCTCAATTTGTAAATGCTTATATGGTAAAATCTATAATATTTTGGCGTAAATGCACTTTTAGTCCTTACATTTTGACGTTTTTTCATTTTAGTCCCTACATTTTATTTTTTCCACTTTTAGTCCCTAAACCAATTAACGCCCTTCATTTAAGTCCTTGAAGCTAACTTCCGTTACTAATCTAACGGGAACACTGAAGGATAAATAAAATAATATTAAAAATTTACTATAGCACTGACACATCAGCATATAAATTTTAAAAATTAATTTATTAATTTTAACTAAATAAAAAAAATAAAAACAGAAATAAAAAATAATGTTCAAACGCATCTTCATCTTTTTGAAAGCCCAAACCCATTTTCTGGATCTTTGCCCACTTGTTGTCATATACAAATCTCTCTCTCTCTCTCTAAGCACGCTCACCCCTAATCCTTCTAGTTAGCTGAATATCCTTGGGCATGATAGTGACTCTCTTAGCGTGAATGGCACAGAGATTGGTGTCCTCAAAGAGTCCCACAAGGTAAGCCTCAGCGGCCACGGCGGAGCTCTGGAATCGGAGATCAATCTTGAAATCCTGAGCGATTTCACGAACCAAGCACTGGAATGGGAGCTTTCGGATCAAGAGCTCCGTGCTCTTCTGGTACTTCTTGATCTCACGGAGAGCAATGGTGGATATGGGGTAGTGATGGGTGGCAATGGTGAAGGGAGAGCTGGTGATGGGTGGGTTTGTTCTCTCCTTTCTCTGTCTCGGCCCATTTCTCTCAGATCGGCGTGGAGGGTGTGGGTTTGTGGGGATCGGCGTCTGTGGTGGACATCGGCGTTTGTGGTCGAGGTTGAGGTGTGGGTCACGGTGGTTGCTGGGCTGTGGAATCGATGAACCGGTGGCCAGTTGTGGGAATCGGTGGCTGGGTTATGGGAATCAATGACTGGGTTGTGGGAATCGGTGGCTGGGTTGTGTGGGTTTGGGTTTTGGTGGGTTTGGGTTTGTGGGATGGATTTGGCAGTGGTGGCGGTGGTGGTGTTGTTGGATTTTAGGTGGTGGTGGTGGCTGTTGTGCTGTGGGTTTGATGTCGTTGCTGGGTTTGATGAGAAAGAGCTTCATTTAATTTAAATAAAAAATTACCAATTAGCGAATATGGAAAATGTCGTTGCTGGGTTTGCTCTTTGATTCTGGGTTTCTCTTTGACTCTGGATTTGATGTTGTTGCTGGAGATTGATTACAGGGAAGAACACAAAGAACATGAACATGTTCTTCATGTTCTTCTCAAAAAAAAAAAAAAAAAGAGAAATAAAATTAATTGAAAATCTTTTCTTTTCTTTTTAAATTTTATTATTATTTTATTTATCCGTTAGTGTTCCCGTTAGATTAGTGACGAAAGTTAGCTTCAAGGACTTAAATGAAGGGCGTTAATTGGTTTAGGGACTAAAAGTGGAAAAAATAAAATGTAGGGACTAAAATGGAAAAACGTCAAAATGTAGGGACTAAAAGTGCATTTACGCCTAATATTTTTAGCATTTTTATATTTTAATTATATATTGTGCTTGATGACTTATTTATTTGTAAAATTTGTACTATTCAATAGGGCATTTGTTTTTTTAAGCGGAGAAAAATGTACATTTAGCCAAAAAAAGAAAAAGAAAAAAAAAGTACATTTAGGAGGCTACTAGGCCTAGGGCCGGACCTACCCATATCCGTAAATAAAACCTAAAGGCGATCGGCCTCAAACCCAAACCCAAACCCAAACCCAATTCATTCATAAAAAAAGAAAAAGAAAAAGAAAACAAAGGAGCCCTCCGTCGCCTCTTTGAATTGAATGAAGAGTAGAAGGAGGGATTTGGTACGAACATTGTCTTGTCTTCGCTGCTTCTTCAGTCTCCCAAAGAAAAACCCAAACCCTACAAAAAGAAAAAGAGCGATGGAGGATTCATCTTCATCTTCTTCAGAGAGATACTGTTACAATCCGATTCTGCGGTGGAACCCTCAGGTGGAGGACTACTTCATCAAAGCCTACGGATCCGACCATTTCTCTCGCATTTCCAAAGCCCTAACGTACGTACGCTCGCTCGCTCGCACAGATTAGTTTTAAAATTTTATTATTATTATAAAATAAAAAATCGTTCCTCTTTTTTGTGTTAAAAAAAAAAAAATTGCTTTTTGATTAGGCGTCCATCTTGCTACTCTTGTATACGTGTGAACACACTGAAGTCAACGAGTGACGCTGTTATTCAGAAGCTACTCACAATTATAAAAGAAGAAGAAGGTGGTAGCGAGTCAGAATCAGAAATTGGTCGCATTTCTAAGTGTCAGTTTCCTGGGTTAGAAGACTATGTGGTTTTTTATAGGGGTTCAGGACCACACGTGATTGATTATGCCAGACCACCTAAGGAGATAATTGTGAGCCGGAAATGTGCTGAGGCTGTTCTTCGAGGTGCTCAGGTTAGCATAGTCTTTCCATTGCTCCCCCTGCTAGCTAATACTTTTCATTTCGAACATCTCATTCTCATGCCACTTTTCCTTCCTTCTTTAGGTATATGTTCCTGGTGTAATCGCTTGCAGTGCTCATGTTGAGAAAGGGGATGTAGTTGCAGTTTCAGTTGGTGTGGAACAACCTGCTCTCGATGGTGGAGGATGGGGTATTGGCATAACACGTGGTACTGTTCTTCTGGGCTTGAAGACAGGTAGTTCTATAAATCCCTCTTCAAATTAACTTTGTATTCTTTAGCTGTTTATCATTACATTCTAACTTTTTTGTTCTTCCTTCTTTTATTTTTAATATATCTTTGATGAATTTACCGCATACTTCGTTTATTGTTTGCATGGTGTTCCTTGCTTGGTCAACACATACTTCACGTATTGTTTGCATGACAAGTATTGATTCCATTTTAAGTGTTTAATTGAATGAGTTATTGAATCACCAGTGACTTGTTAAATGTCAGCTAAAGGTAATAGTACTGTTGATGTAGCCATGGAAGATTAATTTGTTACTACTTTGCAAATTCGCGTATTCAAGACTTATTTATTGGGGGCATATGAAGTCCAATTAAAGCAAATGTTGTATGGTTTTAAAGGTCTTGTTACGTGTATTAGAATTAAAACAATATTTTCATTTGGGTTGTTATTTAATAAGTTATGGTGAACATGGGATTGGATTTTGTTTAGAGGGATTGTTTGTAAAAAGATAAAAGAAAAAAAAGAGAGAGTTAAGAGTTAGTGTGGAGTAACCCTGAGATGAGGAGTGACAGGCTGGGCTAATTAAAAAAAAAAGGAATAGATAAGAATTTATTTATTTGGGTTTTAAATTTAAGAGTAATAAAGCAGTTTAAAAACGTGGGGGAGGGGATAGGAAAAAGGCTGAATGGGTTCATATTTTTTTGAAGAGAGTTGAAATTTGTTACTTGATGTTGTAACCCCTATTTCTAAGACAACTCATTTGTTTATTGATGAGGGAATTTTCAAACCACAAAAAAGTCTAGTTTAAGAAAGGGAATTTATGGGGAATTTTGTGAGGTTATTGATCCTATTACTAAAACATTTGTAGGAAAAGTCATTGTTTACTGGATGCAGTCTTTTTGAACTTCAGAAAAGTCCAGATCAAAGAGGGAAATTCTGTTATATATATACTAGCCTCTTTGCATGTGCTTTGTGTGTGCTTAGAGGCTCTTCTATATTTTTTTTCTAAATGACAAAACTTTTCAAGTATACTAATTTGGGGTTTTTGCATTTTCCAATCACCAAAATTCCTAGGGGAGTGATGAGATTTATGTATTTGGGAGTGAAATAAATTTTTCATGCTACATCTTATTACTCTCCTGGGAATTTTGGTAATTGGAAAATGCAACAAATCTGAATTAGCATACATGAAAAGGTTTTTCCGTTAGAAAAAATATAGATATTGCCACTATAGTACATATTCAGTGTACCTGGTTGATGTTTTAAAATAAAATTTGTTACGTTACTTATATTTATATATTGTTTTGAAGAAATAAAAATAAAACCCTGTTTCATCAATAACCTATATATTGTTGTGATACTTGTATGGATTGGGTAAGAATGAATAGTTGTGATAATTGGATGGATTGGATTGTGATACTTTGGATTTCTCACATTTTCCTTCCAGTTTCCACTTGAACTCTCAAATTTTCTCACATTTTCCTTTTAGTTTCTTTCCACTTTCCACTAGAACTTTCTCAAACTCTATCTCTCCAAAATTACTAAAATCGCTAAGAATCTCACCTCCTATTCCAAACCCACTACAGATTTTCATACCCAAAGCCCAATTACCATTTCACAAACACTATGCCAAACCATAAATTCTCCAACTTGATTCTTTGACCCTTCTCTTCAAAGTGACATGAAGTTTGGCCCTTTAAAGTTAGTCCTAGTCCTAGTGACAAGCCCATGATTGTTGTTAGGTACAAAGGTGAACAATTGATTCAGCATATTGTACTCCGGTCTTTTTTATTCTCATTAGTATGGGAGGGATACGTAGTTTTTTCATTGAATCGAAGCTTTTTCAGTTGGTGGTGGAGGAAGGAGGGAATTTCTTTGCGTTACGTATTTTTGAACGGGGCAAATACTTCATGAAATCAGTGTTTATGGGCAAAAGCATGGCATTATGGTTGATGAAAAATATAGAACATATGGTGATTGGGGTAAATCCCAAACAATTCTTTACGCTTAGGGAAGGAGATACTGCCTACACCTTGCAACGAGGATCAAACTCTTTTGGTCAGTTTTTGCTAGTGACTGAACTCAAAACTGGCGGGCTCCAGAGGTCTGTCATAATCCCTGAAGGGAAAGAAAAACATGGTTGGAAGGTATTTGGTCTAGAATTGAGGAAGATGTTAGAACCCAATCAATATGCCTTTGGTGGTTCAGGCCAAGTAAAGTTTATCCCTCAGGTACAGAAGTGCAATTCAGTGTTTCATCCAGCTCGGTCTTTTGTTGAGACAGTGAAGGGTCCAATGCAGGCAAAAGGTGGTATTCATTCCTTCCATAAAACCAAGGATATAGGACAGAATATTCTAGATGAGGTGATGGGGGAGAAACAACAGAATGGGACGAAGGAGACGATGGCAGTGCCTCTGAATCAATCTCAGAATCAGGTAGTGGATGGTCCGGTGGGTCAGCCTGGTACAACAGCTGTGAGGGGAGGGGAGGGGAGAGAAAGGAGCATTAATTTAGGTATTAATTTAGGTGAGAAATTACTGGTACAAAATCAAATAAGATCTCCGTTAAGTTTCAGTTTGAATTCAAATAAAACTGAAAATGGCAAGGGGCGTGATTTGAGGGATACACAATGGACTGGGAAAGGATTAATAGTGGAGGTGGCTAAGAATGGAAAGAGACGTGTTTTCTGGGATAAGTCCAAAGGTGAAAAAAATTCCTTTAAATGGGTGAAACAGACTGCCACTGAACAGAATGTGAAGATGAGTATCGGGTTGGGCCCAAAACAGCCAGTAGCCCACTGTGAATCTAATTTAAGCCCATCGAGTACAAGCCCATGCATTTTAGAGGTGGTCCAACACTCTTTTAGGCCCACTCTCCTATACATTTAGTCCCGATGAGACCGAGGAGAACATAACGGTCTGTACAACTGGGTTAGCGACGCCAGTGATTATGTCGAGGACCGATGATGATGAAAGGAGCATCTCGGTCAATCAGTTGCATGTGGTTTCGCTGGTAGGGGTGACGCAGACCGAGTCAGAGGGAGTCTCGTCAACTCATCAGCGTTGGGTTTCGCCGGTGGCAATGTTGGGGTGCACCGATTCTCTTCTGAAGATGGGTTTCATGTTTAGATCCGATCGGAACAGTATTTTGGGCTATAATATGTTGTCAGGTGGGTTGCTTTTTGAAGGTAAGAGGTCGGTGATTCTTGAAGTTGTGCCGCGATTGATTGGATTTCTTTTTCCCGATGTTTTTGTGGAGTTTTTGCGAGCTGGGTCAATGGGTTTTGGTGTATCGGGTCAGGAGGTTAGTTCTTTTTCTAGTAAGGAACTTTTAAGTCTTCCTAGGGAGGTCATGCATGTGAAGGATGCAGTTGATTTTTCTGTGGGTTTTGGTGAAACAAAAGTGTCAAATTGTTTACCTCTGCAAATCATTGATCGGAGTGTGTCAACAAAATTGGCAGAGTTGGAGGAGCCCACTGAGGTATTGAGTATTGAGAATAAGTTAGATATTTCTGGGTGGGTGAAACACAGAATTCCTGGGTTCAGTAAATTGGTTGGGTTGTCAACGACTCGACATGAAAAGTTGTGCATTGCTCTCTTACAGAGGTTAGAAACTGAGATGGAAGCAGCCAATGTGTTACACAGGAAAGAAATGGGTAGCAAAAAAGTGGTTAAGTCCAAAAACAAGGGAAGTAGAGAGTTGCAAAACTTGATCTGTTTGGTGAATTATGACAGGAGATAGAGGGTGGTCTTGTGTTGGTGTTAGTAGTTGGGGACAGTGTTGTGTTTATGACGATAAAAATGATTTCATGGAATGTTAGAGGGTTAAATGATCCTCGGAAACGACTTGTGGTGAAGAATTTGTTGCGGGAGTGGAAGTGTGATGTTGTTTGTTTACAAGAGACGAAAATTGCTAGCATGAATAGACAGATGGTTTGTAGTTTGTGGAGCTGTCCTTATGTAGATTGGGCTGTTTTGGAGGCTGATTGGACTGCTGGTGGTATTTTGCTTATGTGGGATAAAAGGGTTTTGGAGAAGGTGGAGGTTATGGTTGGTACTTTCTCAGTTTCGGTAAAGTGGCAAGGGGTGGGGGACGGTTTTATATGGGCATGCTTAGGGGTTTATGGCCCAAATGAGAATATTGAGAGGGGTCACATGTGGGATGAGTTGGTGGGTATTCAGCAGTATTGGAGGTTACTGTGGTGCTGCTTTGGGGATTTTAATATTGTTCGCTTTCTTAGTGAGCGTAGGGGTGAGACACGTTTGACCTTGGTTATGGAAAAATTCTCTGAATTTATTGAGGATCTTAACTTGGTTGATTTGCCTTTGGAAGGAGGTAGCTATACATGGTCAAGTGGTACTGATCAACCAGCGATGTCTAGGATTGATAGAGCCTTGGTCACTCCAGATTGGGAGGACCATTTCCCAGATGTCATTCAAAGGATCTTACCTCATCCTATCTCAGATCACAGTCCAATCCTTTTGGAGGCAGGGGGAATGGCAAGGGGGAAAAGTCCGTTCAGATTTGAAAATATGTGGTTGAAGACGGAGGAATTTATGGATAGAGTTCAATTTTGGTGGAATCGGCATTCTTTTGTAGGTACACCTAGTTTTGTGCTTGCAAAAAAATTGAAGGCTCTGAAAGAGGACATTGTACAATGGAATCGTCAAGAGTTTGGTAATGTAGAGTGTCAAAAGAAACAATTTTTGGAGGAGCTGAAAAAATTAGACGCTAAGGAAGGGGACTTTGGTCTCATTGATGGGGAGACAAGTCATAGGGCAGCTTTGAGGTCCCAAGTAGAGCATCTTCTTTCCTTAGAAGAAATTTCCTGGAGACAAAAATCTAGGATGTTATGTATCAAGAAAGGGGATAATAACACCAAGTTTTTTCACAAAATGGCCAACTCCCATAGAAGGTTTAATCATCTAAGGACTTTGGAGGTGGATGAGGTGGTTTTTGAGGAGGAATCCGAGGTAACTAATTAGGTAGTACAATTTTATAAAACTTTGTACAAGGAGGCTGAGGGGTGGAGGCCTTTTGTGGAGGGTTTGGAATTTGATTGTATTGGGGATATGGAGAGGGTTTGGCTTGAAAGGAAGTTTGAGAGAGAGGAGATACTTCAAGTTGTAAGTGACTTGGAAGGGGACAAAGCTCCAGGACCGGATGGGTTTACTATGGCGTTTTATCATCATTGTTGGAGAGTAGTGGAGAAAGACGTCTTAGCGGTCTTTGAAGAGTTTTTTCAACATTGCAAGTTTGAAAAATCCCTTAATGCTACCTTCATTGCATTAATTCCTAAAAAGAATGATGCCTCTAATATTAGAGATTTCTGGCCTATTAGCTTGGTGGGGAGTGTGTATAAAATCTTGTCTAAGGTTTTGGCAAATCAATTGAGAGTGGTTTTAGATCAGTTGATTTCTGAGACTCAGAATAGCTTTGTGGGTGGGAGACAAATTCTTGACTCGGTGCTTATTGCGAATGAGTGTGGATAGCCGAGGGAAGAGTAGGGTTTCTGGAGTCATTTGTAAACTTGATATTGAGAAAGCTTATGATCATGTGAATTGGGAGGCTTTGCTGAATTTGTTGAATAGAATGGGCTTTGGAGCGAAGTGGTGTAAGTGGATCCGTTCTTATATCTCCACAATCCAGTTCTCTATTTTGATCAACGAGTCCCCAGCTGATTTTTTTGGTAGTTCGAGGGGCTTAAGACAAGGGGATCCGCTATCTCCTATGCTGTTTTTGATTGTGATGGAGGTGTTTAGTAGGATGTTGAGAAGAGTAGAGTGAGCTGGCTTGATTCGCGGTTTTAAAGTTGAGGGTAGGAGGGGTGGTGGAGAATGTGTTACACATCTATTATTTGCAGACGATACTATCCTATTTTGTGATACGGATGTGTAGCAAATTCTTCATATTTGGTTGTTGTTACTTAGTTTTCAGGCGGTAACAGGTTTGAAGGTTAATGTGCATAAGAGTGAAATGGTTCCAATAGGGGAGGTTGATAATGTGCATGCCTTGGTTGAAATTTGGGTTGCAGAGTTGGAGAGGTGCCTATGTCTTGTCTTTGTATGCCGTTGGTAACTCCCTTTCAATTTGGAATCCTATTTTGGAAAAATTTGAGCGGAAACTAGTCGGGTGGAAGAAGTTGTATTTGTCTAAGGGGGGTCGATTGATGTTACTCAAGAGTACGCTATCTAGTCTTCCTACCTATTTTCTATCATTATTCACAATTCCTACTCATGTGGCTAATAAAATTGAAAAGTTGCAAAGGGATTTTCTATGGGGTGATAGCAAGACTCATTTGGTTGGATGGGATAAAGTTTGTGCGCCTATAGTCAATGGTGGTTTGGGGATAAGGAAACTTACTACTTTCAATAAGGCCTTATTGGGGAAATGGTTGTGGCGGTTTGGGAAGGAAGAGGATCGGTTATGGAGAAGGGTGGTAGCTTCAAAATATGGGGAAGAATGGGGGGATGGACCTCAAAGTTGGGTAAGGGAGTTCATGGGTGTGGTTTGTGGAGAGGTATTCGCATGGGATGGGAGAATTTTAGCAAAAATTGTCAGTTTGTTGTTGGGTTGGGGAATAGAGTGAGGTTTTGGCAGGATGGGTGGTATGAGGATCAACCTTTTCAATTGGCTTTCCCAAGGTTGTATGCTATTGCCATTGATAAGGAGGTATCTGTAGAAGCTTCTTTGTCAAGGCAGGGGGCGGAGGATAGAAGAAGTTGGGATGTTCGTTTTATTAGAGAATTTAATGATTGGGAGATGGATGAAGGGCTGCATTTTCTTCATATATTGGGAAATAATACTCCTCCAATGGCTATGGGAGACCGGATGAGATGGAAGTTGAAGCCTAATGGGGATTTTGACATCCGATCATATTATAATAAATTAAGGGACTCTCCCTCAATTGTCTTTCCTTGGAAAGCTATATGGAAAGCAAAGACCCCTAGGTGAGTTTCATTTTTTGTTTGGTGTGTAGCTTGGAATAAGATCCTAACGGGTGATAACTTGAGATTGAGGAGATTGGTTTTTGTGGACTGGTGTATTATGTGCCGACATTGTGGAGAGACGGTAGACCACTTACTTCTTCATTGTGAGATGGCCTATCGGTTATGGAGCTTTGTCTTTATAACTTTTAGCTTGCCTTGGGTTATACCTAGATCGATTCCAGAGCTGCTTTTTGGCTGGTGGAATTGGTTGGGGAAGCAATCGTCTCAGATTTGGAATTTAGTTCTGTTATGCATCCTTTGGTGTATTTGGAAGGAACGGAATCGGTAGACTTTTGAGGATTTGGATAGTTCTGGTGATCAGCTGCTTGCTTCTTTTAGTGGAACTCTTTTTGATTGGTCTCGGGCATGGGGACTCACGACTAGTGATTCTCTCCCTTCTTTTCTTAGCTCTCTTTCTCTTTGTAATTAATATGTTGATTGGCTTTCTTTTTTGTTTTTTCTGGTTTCGTCTTCTTGTATTTTCTAGGTTTGCTCTGTGTTCTTCATGCATAGAGTAGCCTTTCGTATATATAACATTCTTACTTATCAAAAAAAAAAAAAAAAGGTGAAGAGAAAATTTTTTCAGCTGAAGAAATATCGTCAATGGCGCTGGCAAAGATGAAAGAACTGTTAGCCTTTTGGTTTGACTGCAATAGTTGTTGCAGTCCAGATTGGCGTCTCTCTCCTTGGTTTCTCTCTCTCTCTCCTTGTTGAACACTAGTTTCTCTCTCTCATTTTTTATGAGTCCACATGCGTGTCATGTGAGTACCTTTAGTTAATTTTAATAGTGGTTAAGCAAAAGTATCAATTTGACACACGTAAAATTCATGGAGTAAATTGGCTAAAATAAAAGTTCAAGGAGTGTAATAGCCAATACCTAAAAGGAATAAGAATACCCTTTAATAGAAAATAGCTACAAGCTGATATAAAAGGAATAAGAATACCTCTAATGGTCCCAAATGGAATGGGGGAAGTTACAGATGGGTTTTATTCATTGAAAGATTGGAAAATTAGATGAAAATGTCTCTCCTTGATTTACTATTGGGAAAATTACAATTTTTTTTTGATAAGTAATAAACTTTATTGATATCAGAAAAAGGACACCCTAGTACACAGGGAGTGTATAGGGGTCAACAATCAAGAATAAAAATTACAAGAATCAAGAAAAATGAAAAGAGAAGAGAATGATTGGTTTTGCAAAACAGACAGCCAATCCAATAAAGTTCTAAAGAAAAAAAGCTTAAGGTCGTGTATGGATCTCTCAATATCTTCAAAATCTGCTATTTCTTTCCTTCCAAAGACACCACATTAAGCAATGGGGAATGATTCTTCATATATTCCCATTTCGATGATGACCAAACCGGCCTAGCCAGCAAGCTAGAAGCCCGACAACTGATTGTGGCATAACCCAACTTACTCCATATAGACCAAAAACCATAGAACACAAATCCCTAGCAATTTACCCTCTTGTGGATTGGTTCTAGCACAATTAAATCCACTTGACTTTCAATTATTATGTTTGACCTCCTAAATTTTGGACTAAAATGAAATCATTAGGTTTTCTCCAAATTAATACATTTTGCATTTTGTAAACAAATTTACCACTCAATTATTTGATAGGGTAAATCACAATGTATCCTTTTTTGTGGTTTGACCCTATTACAATTTAGTCCACAAACTTTCATTTGCTATATTTGACCCCATAAAGCTCCGATCAAAATGATTAGGGGGTCACTTACTACACGTGTAAAAAACACTTATTTGGATGAAAGTCTAATGATTTCATGTAAGTCCAAACCTTAAGGGTTAACAGTAACAATTGAAAGTTTGTGGAATAAATTGTGATGGGGCCAAACTAAGGGGTAACTTATAATTTGCCCTTTATTGTTATTTTAAAACCCATCCTTCACCACATTCTTTTGAGGAGAGGAAGGCCATTTGAGTTGCAACATTTGGCTTCTTTGTTGTGTATCATCACACCATATCTCATATTATCAATGATTTGGGATTTTATTTCTTAGTATTTAGAAATTTGAGATACATAGAAATTAGAATGTGATGTGAAATATAATTGGTGCCATCGCTAAATGTAAAAGTTCTTGTCATTTGTGTGGAGGTGTAACACTATTTTGCTGTAGGAAAAGCTCACAACTATGGGTCTGGTTGCCACTAGGGATGCTTGAAAGATTAAAGAGAGAGCAATAAGAGACTATAAACTGTTTCTAGAGGGTTGGTCTTCTGGGTTAGATAGTTGGGAAAACAAAAGAAAAAAAATGTCAAATCTGAATAACAACTTGATTACAACCCTTAAGCACAGTTTTATACCTGGGAAAAATCTCTTCCAGGTTCGCCTTCATCAATTCTTATTGTAAACCTTGGCTTCCCTTGCCGATCTCGATAATTCTTTAGCTTTTTACACCATTGAAGTGCTGTCCCCTTCAACTTCATATTCACCAACAGTACCTTCTGTTTTTGGTAATAGGCATCCATTCCAAATAAGTCTCCGAACTAGATTCAATTTGCTGCTTCTGCTTCATTCACCCGAGAAGAGTTGTACTTATCCAAAAATAGAAAAATGAAAATTTCCATAGAAGAGGTATATCTTCCTCTTTGAGAAAACCATTGATATTGAGTGTTTCAAACTGAAGATTCTGATCTCTCAACCTCTACTGTCTAGAGTCCACAACTGTGTTGTATATAATTTTTTTTATAGTTAGTTGAACACCTGTCCATAATGCATATTCTTTTATATATAAGATATGAAAGCTCTTTTAAAAAAGAGATTATTATTTTTTTTTAAATTTTTATTAAAATTACAAACCGGTCCAAAATATGCAATACAGCTGGTATAGATGAAATGCCTGGTATTGACTGGTTTTTGAACTCGTATAAAACTAACAGTTTCTTGTACTGTTTTTGGTATCGGTAATTTGGTATGGTAAATACTTGCTATACAGGCTAGTATGTAATACCCTGATTTTTTATTTTTATGATCATCACTGTCATCGTCATTATTATTATTGTAGAGTTGAGATACTATATGCGTGCACAGTAAGAAAAGTAAAGTTTTAGTGCATACAATTTTGTGTTGCTTTTTAAAATAAAAAGGAAGATGTAACGTAGAGAGTTACTTTGTGGGTTATTCATATAAAACCTTTAGTCTTTAGTCTTATCAATTATGAAAAAGGATAAGAGATTAAAATCTATTTGGATTAGAAGTTTAAGAGTTATTGGAATCCTTTGGTGTTCTAGCCTATCTAAACAAATAAACCTTAATTTGAGGTTAATTGGAAATAAAAGTCTTGGAAACATATTTAAGCCATTGGGTCTCTTCTTTATATGAGTGAATCCAAAAAAAAAAAAAAAAAAAATTTAAGAAAGAGAGAGGCGCTGGATGCTAGAGGCTACAGGCTACGACAAAAGGATTAGAGGCAAACTTGTTTGTAGCAAGGTAATTTGTCTTTCACTTAGAGTCCTCTATGGGGTTTTGTTTTAATATTAAGCCTTGATCACCACTTGTGGGGTTTATATATACAACTAGGCCTGTTCATCGTACTTATGTTGTAGTAACATGGATTGCTGGTAGTGTACAGTTTAAGAGTATTGATGTTGGGTTTCACAATATTATGAATTTGGCTGTTACTTATGTATACCTTTTAATTGGTGAACTTGGATCAATTTATAGATTCTAAACCGCAACATGTATGAGAAGCTTATTTATTCTATGATTGGTTGAACACCTAAATATCAAGTGGTGGCCTAGAATATCAATTGTGGCTATAGAAGTTTGTTTGAACTCTAGCAGTACATATTAGCTTTTGGGGTAATATTGTTGTGGTGGGACCTTAATAAGGAATATTAAATTGATTAATCCAATGGTGTATACAAAAGTAGTTTCATACCTTAGTTTTGTAGGACAGTAGGGAAGAAAAGGTTTCTAATGATTAGATTTCATGCTTTCTATTTAGAGCTTACAGAAGATTAAAGTGTTCGGCTATGTTCAAATATATTAGCAAGAGAGGTAAGTAATGCATGATATGCACACGTTTTGTTCATTAGGTTCTTAGAAGTCAATGGTTTTCAAAAGTTATGTTTTTAAGATTACGTTTTCTAAAGTTTATCAAAAGCATTTTTACATCATTTAAAGAGAAATTTCAACTTTTAAATAATGTTTTAAAGAGAAACTTCGAATTTTAAATAATGTTTTGAACGACCGAATCTCATTTAAAAGATGATTTCTAAACTACACTATTTTCAAAAAATAATTGAGTTTCAATATAAGTTTTCTAAAAAGGTTATTGTTCTTTGAATTTGTTTAAAACCAAGTGATTTCAAATTCATATTCCTATTTTCCAAATGTACCTATCAAAAAAAAAAAAAAAAAATTCCTATTTTCCAAATGGTATTTAAAACTTTTCTTTTAGAAATTGAATTTTTAGACTTACTTAGGACTTGTAAAATATTTATATAAACTCCTTAGTTCCTATTCATTCCATAAGAGAGTCAAGCATCCTTTGATTTATGTTCAATTTTTATATATTGTGATCTTCAATGTGCCTTCGTATTTGGAATGATTGTTACTAATAAGCAAATTATTCTACTTTTGTATAAACTTTGATTTTGTGATATATGACTCATTGAATGTTTTTAAAATTGATCAGATATATGTGTAAGCCTGCTCACAGGGTTGTATGTGAGAATAAGTGTTGAACCCTCACCAGTAGGGGTTAGATGTTGGTATCCAGGGTTAGATGTTGGTATCCACTCACAGGATTGTATGTGAGAATATGTGATATGTGTATGTGACACTGTGCTTTGATCAATTATCTGTATGTGTTTTTGATTGATTTTGGTATTTAACTACTTTTGTGTTTAGTGGTTCATTATATGTTTTGAAAAACTATGTTTGATATCATTGAGTGAATTTGTGAATTCAAAATACTCGTGCTTTGCTCTACTCTTTTTTTGTATTGTATATAATTACTTACTAGATGTGTGACTCACCCCATCAATTGCAATTTTCAAATTAAAGTTTAATTGGAAAACAGAGCTAGGTTGTGCTCGGATCATTTTCCAATTGTCCTTGAGGGTGGATCTTTTTAGAGAGGGAGTGTGCCGTTTAGATTTGAGAATATGTGGCTTAAGGATGAAGGTTTTGTGGATAGGGTTCAGTCTTGGTGGGATTCATATCAGGTTCATGGTGCACCGAGTTTCATTCTGGCCAATAAATTAAAGCTCTTAAAAAATGATTTGAAAAGATGGAATGTGGAGGTGTTTGGTCATGTTGAAGTTCGGATTAAAAAATTGTGGAAGGATCTAAGTGCTCTAGAGAATATGGAGGAGAGTCGGGATTTATCAGCGAAGGAGAGGGTAGAAATGGGAAGAATTCGTGATGAGTTAGAAAAAACTACTTTGTTGGAAGAAATAAGTTGGAGGCAAAAATCTAGAGTACTTTGTGTTAGGGAAGGCGACAAGAATACTAAATTTTTTCACTGCATAGCTAACTCTCACAGGAAGGTTAATTCTATTGATAGGCTTATGGTGGATGGGATGTTGTCTTCGGACTCGGCTGCTATAGCAAATTGTATCTCTCAGTTTTATAGGCAACTTTATTTGGAGGATGTGGCCCATAGACCTGTCCTAGATGATGTGAAGTTTTCTAGTATCTCGGTGGAAGATGCAAGTTGGCTAGATAGGCCTTTTGAGGAAGAAGAGGTGTTTGGGGTGATCAATGACTTTAATGGTGACAAGGCACCTGGCTCGGATGGCTTTTCAATGGCATTCTTCCAGTCTTGTTGGGTGTTTTGAAAACAGAAATTATGGCTATATTCCACAATTTCCATACTCAGGTGGTGTTTGAGAAGAGTCTTAATGTTTCGTTCCTTGCCTTTATTCCCAAGAAAGTGGATGCTGTGGAGGTCAAGAACTGTTGGCCAATTAGCTTAGTTGGTGGGATTTATAAGATTATTTCTAAGGTGTTGGCTAATCGGCTTTGTAGGGTGGCTCATGTGGCTTATTTCAGATTCACAAAATGCTTTTGTGAAGGGCAGACAGATTTTAGATTCTGTCTTGATTGCTTCTGAATGTATTGATATTAGATTGAAGTTAGGAGTTCCAGGTGTGTTGTGTAAATTGGATGTGGAGAAGGCGTATGATCATGTGAGCTGAGATTTTTTAATGTATATGCTTCAGCGTTGTGGTTTCTCAGAGAAATGGAGAAAATGGATAAGGGAGAAAATGGATAAGATATTGCATTTCAACTGTAAAGTTTTCCATTCTGATCAACAGTAGCCCATCTGATTTCTTTGGAAGTTCTAGGGGGCTTTGGCAAGGGGATCCTTTATCTCTTTTTTGTTTGATATTGTGAAGGAGGCATTAAGTCGTATGTTGGATGTGGCTGCCTCCGCCGGGCAATTCTCAGGTTTTTTTATGGGTAGTACGACTGGTTCATCAATAATGATGTCTCACCTTTTATTTCCAGATGACACTCTGATTTTTTGTGATGCTGAACCTTCTCAGATTGCTAATCTAAGGGCGATTCTTGCTAGATTTGAGGAGGTGTTAGGGCTTTATATTAATTTGGGGAAGTTTGAGCTGGTACTTGTTAGTGGGGTACACAATTTGGAGGCTTTGGTGGGTCTGTTGGGGTGTGGGTAGTCTTCTTTGCCCTTGAAATATTTGGGTCTTTCATTAGGTGCAAAATTTAAGGATTTATCTGTTTGGAATCCTATCCTAGAGAGAATGGAGAGGAGATTAGCAGGTTGGAAGAGAATGTATTTATCTAAAGGGGGTAAGGTGACACTCATTAAAAGCTCACTCTCGTCTTTACCTACATACTTTCTTTCTCTTCTTCCTTTATCGGGGAAGGTGGCAAAGCGTATGGAAAAATTAAAGAGAGATTTTCTGTGGAATGGGATTGGTGGTGAACCTAAAAAACATTTAGTTAATTGGGCCAAGGTTTGTAGGCCTTTGCAGGTGGGGGGTTTGGGTATAAGACGGTTGGGGAGCTTTAATTCTGCCTTGCTAGGAAAATGGTTGTGGAGGTATGGCATGGAGACTGATGCTTTATGGAGGAGGGTTATAGAGGCAAAATATGTGAACATTTGGGGTGGTTGGTGTAAGAAAAAGGTGACAAGTCCTTATGGGGTCAGCTTGTGGAGATACATTAGAAGTGGCTGGTTGAACTTCTCTAAACTCCTTGTTTATGATGTGGGGGATGGTACGAGAGTGAAATTTTGGAAGCATGTGTGGTGTGGGGATTGTACTCTCCAAGAGGCTTTCCAGAGCTTTATTGTCTTAGTAGATCTAAGGATTCCTCGTTGGCTGAAGTTATGGGTTGGTCTGCTGGGAGGTTTCACTGGAATGTGCAATTTCGTCGTCCACCACAAGATTGGGAAGAAGAAGCCTTTGACCAGTTTATAGGGTTGGTCTATTCTTCGACAGTGCGGGGGTTTGGCCCAGATAAGGTTTGTTGGAAACCTGCAAGGAATAGAGGTTTTGAGGTTAGAGGTTATTATAGCTCCTTCTACCCTCCTACTCTTGTTTCCTTTCCATGGAGAATGATATGGCAATCGAAGGTTCCTCCAAGGGTGGCTTTCTTTTATTGGTTTGCTTCCTTAGGTAAGATCTTAACAATAGACAACCTTCGTAAAAGACGAGTGATGGTGCTTGACTGGTGCTATATGTGTAAGAGGTGTGGGGAGTCGGTGGATCATCTTCTACTTCATTGCTCCATAGCTTGGGAGTTGTGGTCCTTGGTTTTCTGCTTGTTTGGTATTCAATGGGTTATGCCTCATACTGTTCTTGAGTTGTTTGAGGCTTGGCAAGGAAAGTTTGTGCGACATCGTCATATTGATATTTGGAGATTAGTGCCTCATTGCTTGATTTGGTGCATTTGGCGTGAAAGGAATGCTAGAAGCTTGAGGATTGTGAATGTTCTTTGCTGGAGATTAAGTCTTTCTTCTTACACACTCTCTTTGAATGGAGTGTGGTTTTCCTCATTTTTCTTGTTCTTCCTTTTCTTTTTTTCTTGACCGTTGTTCTTTTGTTTCTTGATTTGTGCCCCCATAGTACATCCCCATTGTACTCGGTTTGGCAATCTTTCTATTATTAATAATATTCTTACGTTATTTATAAAAAAAAAGAACTTTTGGATTGCTTTGTAAGGTGCAAGGTAGAGCTTGGGAGTTTTTAGGCAACTTCAATAATGCTTGAAGCCTTAATAGGATTTTAGTTATATTTATTTTGATTTAGGTTTTAACTAGTGGAGATTATTTCCAATTTGTGGATGTTTGGAGATTGTAAGAAGTTTTTTAAGATCATTATTTAATTGGAGTTTTATTTAATTTTGAAATTAGTTATGGTTATTGAGATATGCAAGATCAGCAAGTTAGTCATGCATCTAAATTTATGTTCCAAGGATTTGGGTCGTGACATAGTATGGTATGGAATTTAAAACTTTGGTTAAAAGGTGTTTCCTATGGTTCACACACACGTACACATATTACAAGCCTTCCTTTTTAGTTTCTGATGCTGATTGTTTGATGGTCTGGGTTTGAAAACTTCAAAATTTCTGCTGAAGTTATTTTGCGAAACCTTATTGGATGTAAGGGTTGATGCATTTTATTTTCATTGTTATAGATCCGTATTATTTTGAAAGGAATGGACTGTATATTGGCCAAGGAACAGCAATGATGTCAAGGGCTGGGATGTTTCGTGTTTCAGAAGGAATTGCAGTGGATATGAGTAATAGAGTATACGAACTCCCTTCCTTTCATGGTATAGTTAATTCTGTATAAATTTTGAGACATTTCGTAATATGTTTTTAGCATGGATAATACAATGTGGCATTCTGTTTCTTTTTTAATAGCATGTTGTCAAAGGTGTTGCAGATGGACATCCTTTAGCAGAATGTTTTTCACAAACTTTTGCTAAAAATTAAATGCTTTTCCCCTCTTTTTGATATCAATGAATCTTTATCACTTATCAAAAAAAAATTAAATGCTTTTCCCCTAGTTGGATATGATATACTATCAAAAAGTATCTTTTTATTTTTTATTTTTAAAATATTAATATTGTTGTCGTGGTTGATGTTTCTATAGCTAAAATTAGGTACTAAATTAGATAATCGATTGTTATTCATGGTCTGGGTGGTTTCTCAGAATTGTTAAATTGAGATCCGATCATGAGGCTTGAGGTTTTATGGATAACAAATGCCATTTCAACCTCATAATATGACTTCATTGAAGAATTGCTTTTTAGGATTTTCATTAAAGAACATTTGAATTGATGACTCAATACCCTGATGTCCAGTGGCATAATGTCACGTCATCTAATTTTGTTGCAGTTAGCCACATAATTTCTCTATCTATATTGGTTAAGTAGCGGGATCATTGATTAATTTTTTTCCAGATTCTTTTGTTCTTTTATCTTGTATTGGAAATATATATACTCTGTTTGTTTTGATGTAAAATATTTTTAGGTGTTTGGTATGATATGTAAAATTTTTCAAGCAAACTACCTAAGCTGGTGGCTTAGTCACCGGAGCCACTGATGCCGGAGGTCCTGTAATTGGACCACTGAAATCGGTAGCCGGAATGGTGGCTTTGGCGACTGTTGTTGGAGCAGTGTCTCCAGTGACCGGACCGCTGGCGTCTATGATTAGAATGGTGTCTTTGGTGACTGAAATGATTTTACAATTTTGACCACATTTTATATGCAAACAAACTGTAACACCCCAAACCCATACCAAGGATTTAAATGCATAACTTATCTTAGAAATAATCAACAATAATATAATAGAACAGAGCGTAATTAAATATCCACAAATAAACTTCAACCCATCAAAATATTTCCTATGAAATCCATAAAAACAAAAACTTTATCAATAAAGTCTCCAAATTCAATCTCAAAGAGTTCCACAACTGTCAAACTCACTATCCTAAAAAAATATACTAAAACAGTTCATCAACTAACATAACTCCAAAAGAAGTCTTCAATCTATAGCTCCACTGCTCTACCACCAAAAGACATTCCACTGCTCTAATTTGAAAGGGTGGAAAAAGGGGAGTGAGCTATAGTCTCAATAAGAGACTACATAACATGAGGATGTCTTTTTTTTTTTTTTTTTGATAACTAAGGATGTCTCTCAAAACAAAATAATAGTATCTATGACAAAATATAATCTTTACAAAACACTTGCATAGAGATTTAACAGTAATATAATAAATTCTGTAAAACTGTCAGGAGTAAAACATTTTACTATAACACTATAATTAGTAAATAAAATAATAACCACTTTAATATGCCAATATGCACTAAATAGGTAGAAACAATATATTATGGCAATAAACAATTTTTCCACTTATAAAGACCAGTAACAATAAAACAGTAGTTCGATATGGAAAACATTAGTCAGACAAAGATATAAGCTGCTAAACACTCGGTGGGTGTTTCCCAGAAGGAACAATAACACTAACCTCAAAGAGGCAACACTAGCTCTGAAGAGCAAATGATAATACTGGCTCTGAAGAGCAAACAATAACACTGCACCACACCACAATAACACTACATCGGCCGAAGACCAACACTTAACCCTGTGTTGGCAAAGGTTGCAGATTGTCTAGCTGACATTTTGAAAATATTCTTACTTTATTACAATATTGTCAATATCAATCATATATCATATAACAAATACTTTCTCAAAAATATAGTTTTGAGTCATTCTTAACATATACAATTTCAAAGTAATATACAATAAATAATAAAATTCATGTATGTATAAAGCATTGATAATGGTATAAGTTTTTGGAAACTTCAATTTTTGCAATTATGTATATATAAATATATACGTCCTGACAGACGTCATGTTTTGAAGTCCGCTTACCTCTAGTTGCTAAACCAAGCTTCACTTCAATTGTCCGAAACGATATCAACTAGAACCTAAATAAGGATTTAATAACTCAATAAGGGCAGGTTTTGAATAGCCAAAAAGTCCTCTGATAAAACAATTCCTTAGCCACTATGAAGATTTGGCAATATAAAATTTAACGTATCTTTCTAATATACATCATACCTATTCTAGATTTTATATAATTGCAATGTATTCCCCAAAACTAAAATCTGTTATACCCATATATAAGTACACATAGACTATCTAAACACCACCCTAGGACATCTACAAGTGTTTAACCTATTTAGGATGTGATGCTACTCCACGTACACATATGAGGATTTGTTTCAAAATCAAATAAAATAATGCATGTCTAAAATACACTTCCATGATAACTTCTATTCCTATGCAACTGTTATTACAACTCTAATATTTTTAAGCAGCCTAGAGATGGAGGTTCCTTGATCAAAATGTGTCCAACGATATCAATAAGGCTTGCATAAATAGATGTTTACCTGAATACAACAAAATTGCTGGCTGCCCCTAGTAGTGCCACGGTCTTCTATCCTTTCAATTTTGAGAAACCCTAATTCTCTACTCTTAATCTTTTATACGCTAACCACTGATTATTTTTTTTTATTTTTTTTTATTTTTTCAGTTTCTCTCTCTGCCTTTCACGCAGGAAGCCCTAACTTACTTTTCTGCTTTACACGTTAAAACTGTTTCCTACATTGGCTGAAAATTAAAACCTACTAAAACTTATCTCTTTAGCATTTAAGAAACCTATACAACGTAAATAAGCTTTCAAGACTTTAATTCCCACTAAACTCAGATTAAGGTTGTTTACATAAGCTAGGACTCTAAGGCCTCGTTTGGGAGGAGAGAATGGAATGAAATGGAAAAGAATGAAAAGAATTATTTTAGAATCTTCTTTCATTCCCTTGTTTGGGAGATTTAATGGAGGGAATGGAAAGCCCATTTCCTTGTTTGGGAGTTTAAGTGGGAGGGAATGTAATGGGTAGGAGAGAACACTCATTCCTCTCTATTCCTTTAAAATCTCAAATTTTCATTCTCCCCGAAATTGGGAGGAATGAGAGGGAATGAAATTAGATTTACTGATTTTTTTACTAAAACTCCCGAAATACCCCTATATATTCAACTCTTTATTTTAAAATAGGGGTCTAATAGTAATATTGTCATAAAATGATTCCATTCCATTCCCTTCATGTTGCTCCCAAACAAGATTACTTACATTACATTCATTTTCATTCATTTCCATTCCTTTATTTTAAAATATCCAATCAAGGTTACTTAATTCCATTCCATTCCATTCTTTTCCATTTCATTCCATTCTTTTCCATTTCATTCCCTTACTTAAATACATTCTATTCTATTCCATTCCTTTCAATTCTCTTATAATCATTTCATTCCATTCCATTTCATTCCCTTATGAACTCCCAAACGGAGCCTTAGAATTCCAATAACACCTAAACTCCTAATCTAAATAGGTTTTAATCTCTTATCATTTTCCTTAACTAATAAGGAGACTAAAATATGAATAATCCACAAAATAACTATTCACGTTACCTTTTTTTTTTTTTGGAAGAATATCATAATATAAAATAATATCTTTTCCAAAATAAATTAAATAATTCATCAACTCCACTCTAGAAGCAATTAAATTAAATTTAAGTGAGACGTGTGTTACACAAACACCTGAAAATGGAAAAACATTTTCCGGATAATATTTTACTTCAAAACAAATTGAGCAATAATGATTTTTCATGTAAATTTTTAGAAAATTATGCTAAGCGATGATTGATAGCCATATGGTTGTACTAGCTAATTGCATAATGTTATCTAAAGTTGATTCGCTGAAAGGTCAGCAATGTATGTCATTTTGGGGTTGTAATTAGCGGGAACTGATGTTTGGTTTGGGGTGGGACTTCACCTTTAAACATGTTATATCCAAAATTGTATCCTATAGTAGTGAAGGGTGCTTACCTTTGAACGTGTTATATCTGAAATTGTATCCTATAGTAGTGGAGAAGGGTGCTTATGTTCATTCCTACTTGGAGGTATAAAGAGGGATACATGTTAATGTAACCTTCATATTTATACATGTTTTTAATGATTGGCAATCATAATCAGTTGGACTAATTTTTTTTATACCTTGCATTCTATCATCCCAAGAGGTGTGAGCCTAGATCGATTGAGTTGAAGGCTAAAGAGTAATGGTAAGTTTGATGTTCGTTCCGACCATGAATCTTTAAGTAGTGTATTGTGTACAAAGTTCCCAGAAGGGTGGCATTCTTTGTTTCTTTGTTTGGACAGAAGCGTAGGGAAATATCCTTTCATGTGATAATTTAATTTGGGTTGGCATAACTTTGGTGAATGTAGGTGCAAATGAAGTGGTGAAATGGCGGACAACTTGTTAATTCATTCATTTTGTTATTGCTAAAGAGTTGTGGTTCATTTTTTCCGCCTTTGGGGTTCATTGGGTGTTACCTGAGCGAGTTGTGGATGTACCTTCACGGTGACTTGTTTGCTTGAAAGATAGCTCTTCTGTGTTTAATGTGAACAATGAGGGAGAGGAATAATCCCATTTAATGGCATGTACATGGGGTTGAAAATAGTCTTTTTTGAGAGTGATGTTAGAGCGGTCTTGTTCTCTTGGAACTAGTAATAAGTGATTGATTGTAGATTTTATAGGCTCCCTTTTCTTAAACCTGGTACAAGAAGCCCCCTCTAACAGTAAATTGACCAGATAATTATTCTCAATAAAATTAGAAAAAGCAAACATAGCTGGGCTGAAAGAATCACATCCAAGTCTCTCACTTGGATATCTAATATTGTTAAAATCACCTATTAAGCACCATGCCATGGTCCACCGAGTGCGCACATCAACTCCTCCCGTAAAGCAGCCTGCTGTATATTGTCATTAGTGCCATAAACCCTGTATAGGTCCATACAAAACCATCCACAAACCCCTTCATTAAAACATTAACAGAAAATTGTCCTACAACAACGTTAACTTTTTTCAAACACCCTTTTATCGCAAACCAGTAACACTCTTCCTGAAGTCTGAACTGCATCCAAAACCGCCCAATCAGTGAAAGGACTACCCCAGAGGCTTCAAACATCTATGGAAGATAACTTAGTTTCCTGGAAGCAGACAATATCACACTTCCATTCCTTCTAAAGATTTCTACAAACTTCTCGCTTTCGAGGGTTGTTAAGTCCTCTAACATTCCATGATAAGAGTCGTAAATTCATTTATAAACACTTATGGCCCTTTAACCAGTCAAAGAACCTTTGTTTCTCCTACTAGAAGATAACCCATCATAGTTTACAGTAGAAGCCAGCCCCCTAAGCTCTCTGAGACCTTTCTTCCTTGAATTTGCAGGACGTTTAGGCACCACTTCCTTTCTCACAGCAAGACATTCCTGTTCAAGAAGGCGAAACAAAACCACATACTGAGCTTCATGTTTCACAGTCGGAAAACCCACAAATTTACAAAAACTCTTTAACAATTGGGAAACCCATTTTGAATTTTTTGTCTCTGCCACCCCAAGTTTGCCCTTTGCAATTTCCTGAGCCAGCAACAACTCACTAGAATCATTGGGATCCCAAAAAGACAACGTAGTGCACTCCAAAATACGATTCTCATTCTCCAAACTGCCACACCTACTATTATCTACTCCATTGTGAACCCACGGAAGAAGAAATAGCTCCGAGGATAAGCAACACCTCATCAGCTTGTTGCGTAACCCACTGTTGACCACATTCACTGAAAATCTCCTTTAAATCTTCCCCTTCCTCAGACCCAGAACCCACCTCATTACCCACGTTGGTCAGAGGCACGAATCTATTTTGAACCACCCAAGGATGCCGATAAAGTACTTGCGCATCATCGTTGTTTGAGTATCTGATCAATGCCTTCATCCCTGCTGAAATCGAGATCACCTCACTATTGAAACTGTGAATATTGGCTCTGCGACTAGGCTCGCTATTGGTACCTGTTGAAGACTGTGTTGTGATTGAGTTAGGAAGCATCTTGGAGGTATTGCACTTCGTCTCAATCCATTTATCGGCCACAGATACATCCATAGCACCCATCGATACCCTCCCAGCAACCCTTGAGCTCTCGCCCACCAATCTGTCTCTTGAAATGAACCCTAGAGAAACATCCGATGGACACGAGGCTAAAAGGCCTTTGCCCTTGGAATCCTCAGAGATCGGGAAATGGGCTTTCCCAATTACAGAATTAGAAACATGACCAACTTCCTTATTAAGCCCACGGTTATTAGGCCTTATCCAAGAAACATTGCAAGCCCCATCGGGCCCTTGAGATTCATTAAGAACAGTGCAGGCCCCAGGCCCACCTTCGTTATTAAGCCCACAGTCATTAGGCCCCATCCAAGAAACACAGCGTTTGCCTCCCTTAGTTTTGAAAATTCTTAATGCCAAAGGTTCAGTAGTCAATTAAAATTAAATGCACGTGTGGGTCTGCCATTTATAACAAAATTATTAACCCATTTATAATAGAATTATTAACTGCAGAATCTCCTAGGATCACGTTACTTTCCAAATTAACTCCTAACGTTTCAAAAATCCTTGAATTCTGCAGATTCCCATAATTATGCATTTTTTGCCCATTCCGGCCACCTCCATCTGACGGACCTGCATCGCCAGGAATAATTGGACTCATTGCAACACTCAATTCTTTCTAAAACGAAGACCACCCAGAACAATTGATGCTTTCTGGGATCATAATACAACCTCGCCTAGCTCCACCATAGAACATTGCTATAACCACTTAAAGACCAGCCTTATTTGATCTACCACTAAATTCCAGCAGTTTATTATTTTCCCGAAATCTCTTGCAGAATAAATCCTTCCCCGGAACCCAATCACATGTATCGGCAAAGCAAGAAAGAATCCATTCCATGCCTTTGCGACCTACCCAAATAGAACTTTTGACATTCTGACAACTCTCATGGATAGCATGTGAGTCAGACTGCCCGCCGTCAAAAGAAAAAGAAAAAGAAAACAGTTTTGCATCAATGCGAATAGAAGCCTTGCTGCCCCCATGATATGAGGATGAGATAGTTAGGGAGGGTAGTTTGGTGGATAAAGTTGGTGAGGGTAGTGGGGCAGCGGGTGGAGAAAGAGCTTTGGGTACAATGAAATGTTGTGGAATATTAGGCAATTGAGGTGGTGGGAAAGGGAAGGAGGGGGAAAAATTGGGGATAAGGGAGAAAACTAAAGGGTGATGGAAATTGTGGTGGAAAACAGAAAGGAGAGGTGGGAGGAATAGGAGAAGATGGAAAGGTTGATTGGGGGTGGAGGAATGGGTGGGACGGAGGAGGGGGGTGGGGTGGGGGAGGCAGCGTAGGAGTCATTCTAAAAGACAACTTTTTCTTTTGCGTAAATGAACAAACTTCAGCACAATGAGCAAAACTGAAGAAAATATGATTGACCCATATCCCTCATAGCAGTTTTTATTAGTTGTTCAGTTGAATTTTGCTCCTAATAGGTGTTCATGGTCAGTGTTTAGCATTCTTCACTTTTCAGTAGCATTTTTGGCAAGTGAGCTATAGGTCAATTGGCACTTCTTCCCACCATAATAATGGGATGGAATATAAGGTCAAGACCCGGTAGGTGTGTCGTAATTCACCAATAGAAAAAAATTTTCAATAACTTTTTATCAATTTCTAAAAATATTTCTTTTGGAAGCACATTCTGTTCTTCACTTCTCACAACCTTTCTTCTATTCCTTCTTTGTTATTCTTGGTGATGTCAACCACTGAAGATTTCATCTATTCAAGCTTCTCTTTTCAGCAAAATATCTTGTTCACATCAACTTCAGTCACCTCTTTGATAAAAGAACCTGTGATATATGCGTGAATCATGTCAAAACAAATAGTACTACTGAGGTTTGTCAAAAAAGAACCTGTGACATTTGTATGGATCATGTCAAACCAAAGAGAACCCCTCAAAATGGAAGTACTATTTGTCCCACTTACCTAGTGTGTTTAGGGATATGATTTGGTTGGAAAATTAAGGCAGTTAACTTGCATATCATTGCAACATTCATTCCACTACTACCATCACTATTAAGGGTTTCTCCTACTTTGTTCCCTCTCTAATCTAGGTGTTGTGAAAATGTGCCTAATAAAAGTGATAAGAGAAGTATTGATTTCATTCCCTTGTAAACATCAGCCATAAAGCTTCATATTGAGACAGCATCTTTTTCTTTTTTCTTTTATTATTTTTAGATTTTGATTTTTTTTTCTCCATGTCTATGTATAATTTGAGTTAATGTAGGGGTCTAATATTTCCTTTCTTCTCAACTTTGATCTGGTCAGCAATCACACTGTTATATTAAGTTGATGGTGGGCCAAGACTTTGCAAATAAGTGGGTTTGCACAATGATAAGTAGGGTTAGGTTTGGAAGATTAAAACATGTTTGTATTGGGTTCTAAAGCTAGTATATCATTGATGGAAATTAAATTAAATTAAAGAAGGTAACAACAAGAAATATTTTAGGACTTACACTATAGTCCCTTAGACACAGGTCTTGGGTTAGGATTGATCACAAAATCCTTTAGGAGCATGTCTAACTATACTTTTAGGAAGAGCATGCTTTTGTATTATTTTTTTAATATATTTATTTATCATTGTCAAAAATTGAGCATTTCCACGTGGACCATGAAGTGATCTGTCTTTTTCTATTCATTGCTCTGTTCCTATATATCTAGTAGTTGTTGATACTTTCCTGGTTTAATCTTTCTTATTTGGGTATGTTTTATGTTGTTAAATATTGACACGGTGTCTGTAAATTGCCCTTATGGTTTTTTTTTTTTCTCAGATGTTCTCGAGGGTGAAATTTTTCTTCAAAACCTGCCAAGCATTGTCACTGCTCATGCATTAGGTACCTATTTCATTGTCAAATTTCTCTAAAGTGAGACTTTTTTTCCCCCTTTATTGTTGGTGTTAATTTTGTTCCCTTCATCTATTTTCATATTTTGAGGTCTTTTCGCATTTCAATGGGGGAAGTAATGTAATGATTGCTCCATAGTCCTTGCATGATTCAAAAATTAGTTGCTGGAGAAACATTATGATAACTGAAGCAGCAAGAATTTAGGTCATTTTGTTGAAGATATTGGGTTTATGTTAATGTAATGGCCCAAGAGGTCCAATTTATTCTGAGCCCATGTAGGGCCAACCATAGCTCTTATATATAACCTACTAGGGTTCATTGTAATCAACAAATTGAAAACACAGTAAAGCTGTAGTCGCTAGGGCTTTATCCCGCAAACCACATAACTTTTGTGTTCTCTTCTCTTTCTTGCTTCTGCTTCTCTACATTATTTTATTTTTATCTTTCAACTTGGTATTAGAGCCATCTCTATTCTATTTCAATTAAATGATCAACACCTCCCATTTTCACTGTTTTAGCTTGCGTTAAAACTTATAATTTAGTTGATGTTTTCTTTTGGGTGTTGTTATTGCTCTTGATGGTGAGTGTTGGTGGCTTTCTCGGTAGTTTTTGTTGGCCTCTATTGTTGGTTGTTGTTGGTGTGGTCTAGGTGGTTGTAGTTGGTGATGGTTGTTGTTGGTGATTGTAGTTGTTGTTGGTTGTTGTTCTCGGCAGATTGCTTCTTGTTGTTGCTGTTGGTTGTTATTGTTGTTCCTGGCAGTTGTCATTGTTGTTATCGCTGGTGGTGGTTGTGGTTGTTGCTGTGGTTATCATTGTTGTCTCATGGGTGTCGCTGGGTCCTTTAACCCGAGATCCAAATCTGACTGCAACCTAACTAGGTAGATCTAGGTTTAGTTTTTGGCATATTCCTGCATGTTCTCAACAAATATGGTACCCTTCTTGGTTTTCAGCTTGTCCTGGTGGTTTTCCGGTCATGGAGATTGCCTACCGGAGCTTGCAGTGGCTCCTCGATCTCTTGGTCGTTACATGTGGTCCTGAGGTGATTTTTCTTGGTAGTGGTTGTCGTCGGATTTGTTGGTTGCTGGCATAGTGGTCGTCGGTGAGTTCTAAGGCCGCCAATGTGGTGGTTGGTTCCTTATTTGGTATTGAATAGTTTCAGCTGGTTCATCTCGGTTTTTTGGTCGGTTTTGCTTCTGTTTGTCTGGTTCAGCTTCAATTTCGGCTGGTTTCCTCAAGTTTTGGCTAGTTCACATTATTTTTCAGCCTCTTCAAGCAACTTGGCACTGTGTAGAGGTTGCCTAGTGTATATGTTCCAAGCTGGACCTATATGACCATATGCTCAAGCTTTCAAGCTTGAGGGGGAGTGTCGAAGATATTGGGTTGATGTTAATGTAATGGCTCATGAGGCCTAATATATTGTAAGTACATGTAGGGCTAACCCTAGCACTTTTATATACCCTACTGGTTCATTGTAATCAACAATTGAAAAATACAGTAAAGATGTAGCCACTAGGGCTTTATCCCATGGATGTAGGCCGAACCACATAACTCTTGTCTTCTCTCTTTCTTGCTTTTGCTTTGCTGAATTATTTTATGAGAAAGGATTTGCTGCAAACTAAGTTGTGGCAACTCTTGCAAAAATACACATGTCAATGTCTCAAATCGACACCTGTCCAAGCTTATATTTAAATGAAAATTTCCTTGTCAAGATTAAATTTTTCACCAAGTGGCCACTTGACATGTGTGCATTTTGTAGGAGTTGTTGCAACTTAGTTTGTAGCAAATCCTTTCCCTTATTTTATTATTTTCTTTCAACTGATTCTATATAGCAAAGAGCCGAATTTCTTGCTAGTAGATTGTAATGCCAAGAATAGATTTCAGTAATAACACAATAGATTGTAACACCAATGAGCTCTAGCTCAATTGGCACCTCCTCCACTTGTAAGTGCTAGGTGGAGGGTGAGGTTGTGGGTTCAATATCCACTGGGTGTGAGTGTGTAACTTAGCAATTAAAAAAACACAATAGATTCTAGCAAAATGAAGAAAGAGATTGAATTGGGAATGGTAAACAAAGAAATTTTATGCACAAGGATCTAAGAAAATTTTCCTTCTTTCTTTATTTGGTTAGAGGACTGCTTTGAGTGGTCTTGCCATGCCCTCTGTTTTAGATTTCCTAGATTTATGTTGTTTTGGGTAGATTTTTGCTTCCCTTGTATGCTCCGTGTACCAGGGAAGTTTTTTTTGGTTGTTCTTTTATTCCAGTTTTCAATAAAGTTTTTAAATTGCTGATATAAAAAAAGGGACCTAAGAAAATTTTGAGATCTGATTTTTCTTGTATTTGATTAGAAAATTCTGCTTCCTTAGGGTATGTACTTGTCCATAGCAAACCTGAAACTTCAGTCCTTGACTGTACATATAACAAACTATTCTGTACCATCCATTCTGCTCATTATTAATGATATTTACATATCTACGAAACTCTTAAGGAAAACACCGTGTCCTGTTTAAATAATATAAACACAAGATATAGCTAGGAAACACGTAAACCAAAAATAAGAGGCTGGACATATGCTAACTACTATGTTGATATGGGCTCTTTTGGTAAAACGTTTTGCAGCTTTAAAGCTGCTTTTTCCGTAGAAAAGCTGCTGACGTGTTTAGTGAAATCTCGTCAGGCTGCTTCTCAGGAATCAATGGCTGCAGTGGGCCCCATAGAAGTTTTGATAAACAGCCAGGGGGCTGCTTTTCAAACTTCTGTGCAGGCAACACATTTCTTTTTTCATGAATTATTATTTATTTATTTATTTTTCTTGAATTCTCATGAGTCATGACCACCTTTTATATTTCTTCAGTTATCTACGATATCCATCTTTGTCATTTTAGATGTCCATGATATTTTTAAGACAGTATTTATCAAACACTCAGCTAAGCTTTTTAAGTGCATAAATCTGATTCCATAAACAAGAAAAGCTAGGGCAATTCTTGCATGGCAATTCCTTCACGGCTATAGCATCTTCATACTGGCCGTGAGTGTACTAATGGGCCTACTTTGCTTGACTTGGATATTCCTACATCGACTTATTATATTCAAGTTTTACTAATAAAGAAACAACCTTATTATATCCAAATGAGACTGTGTTTTGTAGGATGGTTCTTCAGAAGAGCAGGATAATCTTTGTTTTTTCTTCTTTTTCTCTTTCTTCTCATATGTTACTTATTTTTTGTAAGAATTCTCATGTCATTTGAATAGCAGTAGAACATAGTACTTGAAGAAATGTGTTCTGTTGCATGAAAAACTGTAGACCTATTGAAGTCTTTTCTAACTAGGACTTTGTTTGAGTGGTCTCATATTTGGGGTTTTACGCATTGTACTTCTTTGCTTGATTTCATTAATTCTGTTAGTTTTTCCCTTTGATCTGTTTGTATCTGTTTTTTTTGCAGTGAGTTTACTATTGTAAACTCATTGTAGTTTTCTTATCAATAAAGTTTTTATTACCTATCAAAAAAAAAAAAAAAAGTGTTCTGTTGCATGAAAAAAATCCTGGAAGTTATATATCTCTCTTTTCTAATTTCATTGCAAGTTGTATGTGCTTTAATAGTAGTGAACATAGCATTATAATAGTCATTGGTTCTTATTATTTTTCTTTATTGTCATGCATAGTGTTTTCATTATGATCATCAACTACTGTCCCTTGCGTAGGATTTAGCTATTGCTTAACACTCACAACAGGATTTAATGTATGCATGGCATTATTTTAATTGTGCCTTTTATGCCTTAGATCCACAAAAGGGTGAGCGAATACTAGACATGTGTGCAGCACCAGGAGGGAAAACAACTGCGATTGCAATGCTTATGAAGGATGAAGGAGAGGTTGTTGCAGTTGATAGATCTCACAATAAGGTACAATTTCTGAAATAGAAGTGTGATAGAATGTCATCCATTTTTTTCCTTTTCATATGGTTCTTAAATCCAATTGGGATCCTCTCCATTCCAAAGGAAACGGAGAGGGTCCAATTCATGGTGAAGATTTAATTTTTTATGTATCTAAAGGTGTAAA